>JAAGNN010000030.1:1927977-1971536 GCA_012411365.1 Ameiurus melas | reverse complement strand
GCTTTTTTTCAGAGCTGGCGGCCGTAAGCGGCAGCTGCCACTAAATGGGGCCTTTTTAAATAGTGTAAGCAAACATTTGACTGACTGACTGACTGGCAAACATGTAGCCAATCTTCATCCCAAAAGAGAATGTTGTGCAGTGATCATGAAAACAGTTATCCAAATCAATAGTTTACAGCACCTAGTATTCCCATTCAGTCTCCCAACCAAGTACTAACTAGGCCCAACTTGGCTTTGCTTCCGAGGTCAGATGAGATCGGGCTTTTTCAGAGTGGTATGGCCCGTAAGTAACAGCTGCCACCAAATGGGGCCTTTTTAAATAGTTGTAAGCAAACATCTGACTGACTGACTGACGTGACTGACTGACATACCTGTAGCCAATCTTCATCCACAAAAGAGAATGTTGTGCAGTGATCATGAAAACAGTTATCCAAATCAAAAGCTTACAGCACCTAGTATTCCCATTCAGTCTCCCATCCAAGTACTAACTAGGCCCAACTTGGCTTTGCTTCCGAGGTCAGACGAGATCGGCTTTTCAGAGTGGTATGGTCCGTAGCGACAGCGGCCACCAAATGGGGCCTTTTAAATAGTGTAAGCAAACATTTAACTTACTTACAAACCTGTAGCCAATCTTCATCCCAAAAGAGAATGTTGTGCAGTGATCATGAAAACAGTTATCCAAATCAGAAGTTACAGCACCTAGTATTCCCATTCAGTCTCCCATCCAAGTACTAACTAGGCCCAACTTGGCTTTGCTTCCGAGGTCAGACGAGATTCGGCTTTTTCAGAGTGGTATGGCCGTAGCGACAGCTGCCACCAAATGGGGCCTTTTTAAATAGTGTAAGCAAACATTCTGACTGACTGATACTGGCAAACCTGTAGCCAATCTTCATCCCAAAAGAGAATGTTGTGCAGTGATCATGAAAACAGTTATCCAAATCAAAAGCTTACAGCACCTAGTATTCCCATTCAGTCTCCCCAACCCGAGCACTAACTAGGCCCAACTTGGCTTTGCTTCCGAGGTCAGACGAGATCGGGCTTTTCTCGAGTGGTACGGCCGTAAGCGACAGCTGCCACCAAATGGGGCCTTTTAAATAGTGTAAGCAAACATTTGACTGACTGACTGCGACAAACCTGTAGCCAACTTTCATCCCAAAAGAGAATGTTGTGCAGTGATCATGAAAACAGTTATCCAAATCAATAGCTTACAGCACCTAGTATTCCCATTCAGTCTCCCAACCAAGTACTAACGAAGCCCAACTTGGCTTTGCTTCCGAGGTCAGACAAGATCGGGCTTTTTCAGAGTGGTATAAGCGGTGTAGCGACAGCTGCCACCAAATGGGGCCTTTTTAAATAGGTGTAAGCAAACATTTGACTGACTGACTACTGGCAAACCTGTAGCCAATCTTCATCCCAAAAGAGAATGTTGTGCAGTGATCATGAAAACAGTTATCCAAATCAAAAGCTTACAGCACCTAGTATTCCCATTCAGTCTCCCAAACAAGTACTAACTAGGCCCAACTTGGCTTTCCTTCCGAGGTCAGACGAGATCGGGCTTTTTCAGAGTGGTATGGCTATAAGCAACAGCTGCTACCAAATGGGGCCTTTTTAAATAGTGTAAGCAAACATTTGACTGACTGACTGACTGGCAAACCTGTAGCCAATCTTCATCCCAAAAGAGAATGTTGTGCAGTGATCATGAAAACAGTTATCCAAATCAAAAGCTTACAGCACCTAGTATTCCCATTCAGCTTCCCATCCAAGTACTAACTAGGCCCAACTTGGCTTTGCTTCCGAGGTCAGACGAGATCGGGCTTTTCAGAGTGGTATGGCCGAGTTTCGCCAGCTTCCACCAAATGGGGCCTGTTTAAATAGTGTAAGCAAACATTTGACTGACTGACTGACTGACTGGCAACCGTAGCCAATCTTCATCCCAAAAGAGAATGTTGTGCAGTGATCATGAAAACAGTTATCCAAATCAAAAGCTTACAGCACCTAGTATTCCCATACAGTACTCCCCCAACAACTAGGCCCAACTTGGCTTTGCTTCCGAGGTCAGACGAGATCGGGCTTTTCAGAGTGGTATGGCCGTAAGCGACAGCTGCCACCAAATGGGGCCTTTTTAAATAGTGTAAGCAAACATTTGACTGACTGAACGTGACTGACTGACTGGCTAACCTGTAGCCAATCTTCTATCCCAAAAGAGAATGTTGTGCAGTGATCATGAAAACAGTTATCCAAATCAAAAGCTTACAGCACCTAGTATTCCCATTCAGTCTCCCATCCAAGTACTAACTAGGCCCAACTTGGCTTTGCTTCCGAGGTCAGACGAGATCGGGCTTTTCAGAGTGGTATGGCCGTAAGGCGACAGCTGCCACCAAATGGGGCCTTTTAAATAGTGTAAGCAAACATTTGACTGACTTACTGGCAAACCTGTAGCCAATCTTCATCCCAAAAGAGAATGTTGTGCAGTGATCATGAAAACAGTTATCCAAATCAAAAGCTTACAGCACCTAGTATTCCCATTCAGTCTCCCATCCAAGTACTAACTAGGCCCAACTTGGCTTTGCTTCCGAGGTCAGACGAATCGGGCTTTTCAGAGTGGTATGGCCGGGCTGGCGACAGCTGCCACCAAATGGGGCCTTTTTAAATGGTGTAAGCAAACATCTGACTGACTGACCGATGTGACTGACTAACCTGTAGCCAATCTTCATCCCAAAAGAGAATGTTGTGCAGTGATCATGAAAAACAGTTATCCAAATCAATAGCTTACAGCACCTAGTATTCCCCATATTCAGTCCCCCATCCAAGTACTAACTAGGCCCAACTTGGCTTTGCTTCCGAGGTCAGACGAGATCGGGTTTTTTCAGAGTGGTATGGCCGAGCGACAGCTGCCACCAAATGGGGCCTGTTTAAATGGTGTAAGCAAACATCTGACTGACTGACTGACTGGCCACTGGCAAACCTGTAGCCAATCTTCATCCCAAAAGAGAATGTTGTGCAGTGATCATGAAAACAGTTATCCAAATCAAAAGCTTACAGCACCTAGTATTCCCATTCAGTCTCCCATCCAAGTACTAACTAGGCCCAACTTGGCTTTGCTTCCGAGGTCAGACGAGATCGGGCTTTTTCAGAGTGGTATGGCCGTAAGTTGACAGCTGCCACCAAATGGGGCCTTTTTAAATAGTGTAAGCAAACATTTACTGACTGATACTGGCCCGAAACCTGTAGCCAATCTTCATCCCAAAAGAGAATGTTGTGCAGTGATCATGAAAACAGTTATCCAAATCAAAAGCTTACAGCACCTAGTATTCCCATTCAGTCTCCCATCCAAGTACTAACTAGGCCCAACTTGGCTTTGCTTCCGAGGTCAGACGAGATCGGGCTTTTTCAGAGTGGTATGGCCGTAAGCGACAGCTGCCACCAAATGGGGCCTGTTTAAATAGTGTAAGCAAACATCTGACTGACTGACTGACGTGACTGACTACAAACCTGTAGCCAATCTTCATCCCAAAAGAGAATGTTGTGCAGTGATCATGAAAACAGTTATCCAAATCAATAGCTTACAGCACCTAGTATTCCCATTCAGTCTCCCATCCAAGTACTAACTAGGCCCAACTTGGCTTTGCTTCCGAGGTCAGACGCGATCGGGTTTTTTCGGAGTGGTATGGCCGTAGCGACACCTGCCACCAAATGGGGCCTTGTTTAAATAGTGTAAGCAAACATTTGACTGACTGACTGACGACTGGCACAAACCTGTAGCCAATCTTCATCCCAAAAGAGAATGTTGTGCAGTGATCATGAAAACAGTTATCCAAATCAAAAGCTTACAGCACCTAGTATTCCCATTCAGTCTCCCAACCAAGTACTAACTAGGCCCAACTTGGCTTTGCTTCCGAGGTCAGACGCGATCGGGCTTTTTCAGAGTGGTATGGGCGTAAGCGAAAGTTGCCACCAAATGGGGCCTTTTAAATAGTGTAAGCAAACATTTAACTGACTTTCCGGCAAACCTGTAGCCAATCTTCATCCCAAAAGAGAATTTTTGTGAATGATCATGGAAAAGAGTTATCCAAATCAAAAGCTTACAGCACCTAGTATTCCCATTCAGTCTCCCATCCAAGTACTAACTAGGCCCAACTTGGCTTTGCTTCCGAGGTCAGACGAGATCGGGCTTTTTCAGAGTGGTATGGCCGTAAGCGACAGCTGCCACCAAATGGGGCCTGTTTAAATGGTGTAAGCAAACATCTGACTGACTGACTGACTGTGACTGACTGACCTGTAGCCAATCTTCATCCCAAAAGAGAATGTTGTGCAGTGATCATGAAAACAGTTATCCAAATCAAAAGCTTACAGCACTTAGTATTCCCATTCAGTCTCCCATCCAAGTACTAACTAGGCCCAACTTGGCTTTGCTTCCGAGGTCAGACGAGATCGGGCGCTTTCCAGAGTGGTATGGCGCCGAGGCGACAGCTGCCACCAAATGGGGCCTTTTTAAATGGTGTAAGCAAACATTTGACTGACACTGACTGACTGACTGGCGAACCTGTAGCCAATCTTCATCCCAAAAGAGAATGTTGTGCAGTGATCATGAAAACAGTTATCCAAATCAAGGCGCTTACAGCACCTAGTATTCCCATTCAGTCTCCCAACCAAGTACTAACTAGGCCCAACTTGGCTTTGCTTCCGAGGTCAGACGAGATCGGGCTTTTTCAGAGTGGTATGGCCGTAAGCGACAGCTTCCACCAAATGGGGCCTGTTTAAATAGTGTAAGCAAACATTTCACTGACTGACTGACAAACATGTAGCCAATCTTCATCCCAAAAGAGAATGTTGTGCAGTGATCATGAAAAAAAGTTATCCAAATCAAAAGCTTACAGCACCTAGTATTCCCATTCAGTCTCCCATCCAAGTACTAACTAGGCCCAACTTGGCGTGCTTCGCGGTCAGACGAGATCGGGCTTTTTCAGAGTGGTATGGCCGTAAGCGACAGCTTCCACCAAATGGGGCCTGTTTAAATGGTGTAAGCAAACATCTGACTGACTGACTGACCTGTAGCCAATCTTCATCCCAAAAGAGAATGTTGTGCAGTGATCATGAAAACAGTTATCCAAATCAAAAGCTTACAGCACCTAGTATTCCCATTCAGTCTCCCATCCAAGTACTAACTAGGCCCAACTTGGCTTTGCTTCGGAGGTCAGACGAGATCGGGCTTTTCCAGAGTGGTATGGCCGTAAGCAACAGCTTCCACCAAATGGGGCCTGTTTAAATGGTGTAAGCAAACATCTGACTGACTGACGACGGACGGTGACTGACGGGTCCGACCACTCACCTGTAGCCAATCTTCATCCCAAAAGAGAATGGTTGTGCAGTGATCATGAAAACAGTTATCCAAATCAAAAGCTTACAGCACCTAGTATTCCCATTCAGTCTCCCATCCAAGTACTAACTAGGCCCAACTTGGCTTTGCTTCCGAGGTCAGACGAGATCGGGTGCTTTTCAGAGTGGTATGGCCGTAAGCGACAGCTGCCACCAAATGGGGCCTTTTTAAATAGTGTAAGCAAACATTTGACTGACTTACTGACTGACCAACCTGTAGCCAATCTTCATCCCAAAAGAGAATGTTGTGCAGTGATCATGAAAACAGTTATCCAAATCAAAAGCTTACAGCACCTAGTATTCCCATATCAGTCTCCCATCCAAGTACTAACTAGGCCCAACTTGGCTTTGCTTCCGAGGTCAGACGAGATCGGGCTTTTTCAGAGTGGTATGGTCGGCGCGCAGCTGCCACCAAATGGGGCCTTTTTAAATAGTGTAAGCAAACATTTGACGTGACTGACTGACTGACTGGCAAACCTGTAGCCAATCTTCATCCCAAAAAGAGAGAATGTTGTGCTGACAGTGACGAAAACAGTTATCCAAATCAAAAGCTTACAGCACCTAGTATTCCCATTCAGTCTCCCAACCAAGTACTAACTAGGCCCAACTTGGCTTTGCCTTCCGAGGTCAGACGAGATCGGGCTTTTTCAGAGTGGTATGGCCGTAAGCGACAGCTTCCACCAAATGGGGCCTGTTTAAATGGTGTAAGCAAACATCTGACTGACTGACTGACTGTGACTGACTGACTGACTGACCTGTAGCCAATCTTCATCCCAAAAGAGAATGTTGTGCAGTGATCATGAAAACAGTTATCCAAATCAAAAGCTTACAGCACCTAGTATTCCCATTCAGTCTCCCATCCAAGTACTAACTAGGCCCAACTTGGCTTTGCCTTCCCGAGGTCAGACGAGATCGGGCTTTTTCAGAGTGGTATGGCCGTAGGCGACAGCTGCCACCAAATGGGGCCTGTTTAAATGGTGTGTAAGCAAACATCGTTGA
Organism: Ameiurus melas; assembly: GCA_012411365.1. Lineage (NCBI taxonomy): Eukaryota > Metazoa > Chordata > Actinopteri > Siluriformes > Ictaluridae > Ameiurus > Ameiurus melas. The sequence continues at coordinate 1,965,161 of JAAGNN010000030.1, read as the reverse complement.
CTGACTGACTGGCTAACCGCTAGCCAATCTTCATCCCAAAAGAGAATGTTGTGCAGTGATCATGAAAACAGTTATCCAAATCAAAAGCTTACAGCACCTAGTATTCCCATTCAGTCTCCCAACCAAGTACTAACTAGGCCCAACTTGGCTTTGCTTCCGAGGTCAGACGAGATCGGGCTTTTTTCAGAGTGGTATGGCCGTAGGCGACAGCTGCCACCAAATGGGGGCTTTTTAAATAGTGTAAGCAAACATTTGTTGCCTGACTGACTGACTGGCAAACCGACTGTAGCCAATCTTCATCCCAAAAGAGAATGTTGTGCAGTGATCATGAAAACAGTTATCCAAATCAAAAGCTTACAGCACCTAGTATTCCCATTCAGTCTCCCATCCAAGTACTAACTAGGCCCAACTTGGCTTTGCTTCCGAGGTCAGACGAGATCGGGCTTTTTCAGAGTGGTATGGCCGTAGTCGACAGCTACCACCAAATGGGGGCCTTTTTAAATAGTGTAAGCAAACATTTGACTGACTGACTGACCGACTGACAAACCTGTAGCCAATCTTCATCCCAAAAGAGAATGTTGTGCAGTGATCATGAAAACAGTTATCCAAATCAATGCCAACAGCACCTAGTATTCCCATTCAGTCTCCCATCCAAGTACTAACTAGGCCCAACTTGGCTTTGCTTCCGAGGTCAGCACGGATCGGGCTTTTTCAGAGTGGTATGGCCGTAAGCGACAGCTGCCACCAAATGGGGCCTTTTTAAATAGTGTAAGCAAACATTTGACTGACTTACTGGCAAACCTGTAGCCAATCTTCATCCCAAAAAAGAATATTGTGCAGTGATCATGAAAACAGTTATCCAAATCAAAAGCTTACAGCACCAGTATTCCCATTCAGTCTCCCACCAAGTACTAACTAGGCCCAACTTGGCTTTGTTTCGAGGTCAGACGAGATCGGGCTTTTTAGAGTGGTATGGCCGTGACAGCTCCACCAAATGGGGCGGGAGTGACTAAGGGGTTGTTAAGAAAATTTGACTGATACTGGAAACTTAGCCAATCTTCATCCCAAAAGAGAATGTTGTGCAGTGATCATGAAAACAGTTATCCAAATCAAAAGCTTACAGCACCTAGTATTCCCATTCAGTCTCCCATCCAAGTACTAACTAGGCCCAACTTGGCTTTGTTTCCGAGGTCAGACGAGATCGGGCTTTTTCAGAGTGGAATGGCCGTAAGCGACAGCTTCCACCAAATGGGGCCTGTTTAAATAGTGTAAGCAAACATTTGACTGACGTGACTGACTTACTGGCCAACCTGTAGCCAATCTTCATCCCAAAAGAGAATGTTGTGCAGTGATCATGAAAACAGTTATCCAAATCAAAAGCTTACAGCACCTAGTATTCCCATTCAGTCTCCCATCCAAGTACTAACTAGGCCCAACTTGGCTTTGCTTCCGAGGTCAGACGAGATCGGGCTTTTTCAGAGTGGTATGGCCGTAAGCGACAGCTTCCACCAAATGGGGCCTGTTTAAATGGTGTAAGCAAACATCTGACTGACTGAATGACTGACTGACTGACCGCCGCAAACCTGTAGCCAATCTTCATCCCAAAAGAGAATGTTGTGCAGTGATCATGAAAACAGTTATCCAAATCAAAAGCTTACAGCACCTAGTATTCCGATTCAGTCTCCCATCCAAGTACTAACTAGGCCCAACTTGGCTGTTGCTTCGAGGTCAGACGAGATCGGGCTTTTTGCGGAGTGGTATGGCCGTAGGCTACAGCTTCCACCAAATGGGGCCTGTTTAAATGGTGTAAGCAAACATTCTGACTGACTGTGTACTGAACAAACCTGTAGCCAATCTTCATCCCAAAAGAGAATGTTGTGCAGTGATCATGAAAACAGTTATCCAAATCAAAAGCTTACAGCACCTGGTAATTCCCATTCAGTCTCCCATCCAAGTACTAACTAGGCCCAACTTGGCTTTGCTTCCGAGGTCAGACGAGATCGGGCTTTTTCAGAGTGGCGGGCCGTAGGTTACCGCGCTACCACCAAATGGGGCCTTTTTAAATAGTGTAAGCAAACATTTGACTGACTGACTGACTGACTGGCAAACCTGTAGCCAATCTTCATCCCAAAAGAGAATGTTGTGCAGTGATCATGAAAACAGTTATCCAAATCAAAACCTTACAGCACCTAGTATTCCCATTCAGTCTCCCAACCAAGTACTAACTAGGCCCAACTTGGCTTTGCTTCCGAGGTCAGACGAGATCGGGCTTTTTAAGAGTGGTATGGCCGAAGTGCACAGCTGCCACCAAATGGGGCCTTTTTAAATGGTGTAAGCAAACATTTGACTGCGACTGACTGACTGGCAAACCTGTAGCCAATCTTCATCCCAAAAGAGAATGTTGTGCAGTGATCATGAAAACAGTTATCCAAATCAAAAAGCTTACAGCACCTAGTATTCCCATTCAGTCTCCCATCCAAGTACTAACTAGGCCCAACTTGGCTTTGCTTCCGAGGTCAGACGAGATCGGGCTTTTTCAGAGTGGTATGGCCGTAAGCGACAGCCCACCAAATGGGGCCTTTTAAATGGTGTAAGCAAACATCTGACTGACTGACTGACTGACTGACTGACTGACTCACTACTCACCACTCACTCACCCCTCGCTGCAAACCTGTGGCCAATCATTGGCCAGCTGCCACCAAATGGGGCCTTTTTAAATAGTGTAAGCAAACATTTGACTGACTTACTGGCAAACCTGTAGCCAATCTTCATCCCAAAAGAGAATGTTGTGCAGTGATCATGAAAACAGTTATCCAAATCAAAAGCTTACAGCACCTAGTATTCCCATTCAGTCTCCCATCCAAGTACTAACTAGGCCTAACTTGGCTTTGCTTCCGAGGTCAGACGATATCCGGCTTTTCGGAGTGGTATGGCCGTAGTCGGCCAACCGCCACCAAATGGGGCCTTTTTAAATAGTGTAAGCAAACATTTGACTGACTGACTCACTTACTCGTGCAAACCTGTAGCCAATCTTCATCCCAAAAGAGAATGTTGTGCAGTGATCATGAAAACAGTTATCCAAATCAATAGCTTACAGCACCTAGTATTCCCATTCAGTCTCCCAACCAAGTACTAACTAGGCCCAACTTGGCTTTGCTTCCGAGGTCAGACGAGATCGGGGGCTTTTTCAGAGTGGTATGGCCGTAGTCGACACCTGCCACCAAATGGGGCCTTTTTAAATAGTGTACAAACAATACATTGACTGACTAACTGACTCGCGCGAAACCTGTAGCCAATCTTCATCCCAAAAGAGAATGTTGTGCAGTGATCATGAAAACAGTTATCCAAATCAATAGCTTACAGCACCTAGAATTCCCATTCAGTCTCCCATCCAAGTACTAACTAGGCCCAACTTGGCTTTGCTTCCGAGGTCAGACGAGATCGGGCTTTTTCAGAGTGGTATGGCCGTAGCGACAGCTGCTACCAAATGGGGCCTTTTTAAATAGTGTAAGCATACATTTGACTGACTGCGACTGACTGGCAAACCTGTAGCCAATTTTCATCCCAAAAGAGAATGTTGTGCAGTGATCATGAAAACAGTTATCCAAATCAAAAGCTTACAGCACCTAGTATTCCCATTCAGTCTCCCATCCAAGTACTAACTAGGCCCAACTTGGCTTTGCTTCCGAGGTCAGACGAGATCGGGCTTTTTCAGAGTGGTATGGCCGTAAGCGACAGCTTCCACCAAATGGGGCCTTTTTAAATAGTGTAAGCAAACATTTGACTGACTGACTGACTGACGTGGCGACAGACCTGTAGCCAATCTTCATCCCAAAAGAGAATGTTGTGCAGTGATCATGAAAACAGTTATCCAAATCAAAAGCTTACAGCACCTAGTATTCCCATTCAGTCTCCCATCCAAGTACTAACTAGGCCCAACTTGGCTTTGCTTCCGAGGTCAGACGAGATGGGGCTTTTTCAGAGCGGTGTGGCCGTAAGCGATAGCTGCTACCAAATGGGGTCTTTTTAAATAGTGTCAGCAAACATTTGACTGACTCACTGGCAAACCAGTAGCCAATCTTCATCCCAAAATAGAATGTTATGCAGTGATCATGAAAACAGTTATCCAAATCAAAAGCTTGCAGCACCTAGTATTCCCATTCAGTCTCCCATCCAAGTACTAACTAGGCCCAACTTGGCTTTGCTTCCGAGGTCAGACGAGATCGGGCTTTTTCAGAGTGGTATGGCCGTAAGCGACAGCTGCCACCAAATGAGGCCTTTTTAAATAGTGTAAGCAAACATTTGACTGACTTACTGGCAAACCTGTAGCCAATCTTCATCCCAAAAGAGAATGTTGTTCAGTGATCATGAAAACAGTTATCCAAATCAAAAGCTTACAGCACCTAGTATTCCCATTCAGTCTCCCAACCAAGTACTAACTAGGCCTAACTTGGCTTTGCTTCCGAGGTCAGATGTTATCCGGCTTTTTCGGAGTGGTATGGCCGTAAGCGACAGCTGCCACCAAATGGGGCCTGTTTAAATGGTGTAAGCAAACATCTGACTGACTGACTCACTCACTCACTCCGCTGCAAACCTGTAGCCAATCTTCATCCCAAAAGAGAATGTTGTGCAGTGATCATGAAAATAGTTATCCAAATCAATAGCTTACAGCACCTAGTATTCCCATTCAATCTCCCAAACAAGTACTAACTAGGCCCAACTTGGCTTTGCTTCCGAGGTCAGACGAGATCGGGCTTTTCAGAGTGGTATGGCCGTAAGCGAGAGCTTCCACCAAATGGGGCCTGTTGAAATGGTGTAAGCAAACATCTGACTGACTGACTGACTTAACACCTGTAGCCAATCTTCATCCCAAAAGAGAATGTTGTGCAGTGATCATGAAAAGAGTTATCCAAATCAAAAGCTTACGCCTAGTATTCCCATTCAGTCTCCCATCCAAGTACTAACTAGGCCCAACTTCGGCTTTGCTTCCGAGGTCAGACGAGATCTGGCTTTTTCGGGCGTGGTATGGCCGTAGTGACAGCTTACACCAAATGGGGCCTTTTTAAATAGTGTAAGCAAACATTTGACTGACTGACTGACTGACTGGCAGGCAAACCTGTAGCCAATCTTCATCCCAAAATAGAATGTTGTGCAGTGATCATGAAAACAGTTATCCAAATCAAGAGCTTACAGCACCTAGTATTCCCATTCAGTCTCCCATCCAAGTACTAACTAGGCCCAACTTGGCTTTGCTTCCGAGGTCAGACGAAATCGGGCATTTTCAGAGTGGTATGGCCGTAAGCGACAGCGTCCACCAAATGGGGCCTGTTTAAATGGTGTAAGCAAACATCTGACTGACTGACTGACTGACTGTGACTGACTGACCTGTAGCCAATCTTCATCCCAAAAGAGAATGTTGTGCAGTGATCATGAAAACAGTTATCCAAATCAAAAGCTTACAGCACCAAGTATTCCCATTCAGTCTCCCAACCAAGTACTAAATAGGCCCAACTCGGCTTTGCTTCCGAGGTCAGACGAGATCGGGCTTTTTCAGAGTGGTATGGCCGTAAGCGACAGCTGCCACCAAATGGGGCCTTTTTAAATAGTGTAAGCAAACATTTGACTGACTGACTGGCAAACCTGTAGCCAATCTTCATCCCAAAAGAGAATGTTGTGCAGTGATCATGAATACAGTTATCCAAATCAAAAGCTTACAGCACCTAGTATTCCCATTCAGTCTCCCATCTAAGTACTAACTAGGCCCAACTTGGCTTTGCTTCCGAGGTCAGACGAGATCGGGCTTTTTCAGAGTGGTATGACCATAAGCGACAGCTGCCACCAAATGGGGCCTTTTTAAATAGTGTAAGCAAACATTTGACTGACTGACTGACTGACTGACTGACTGGCAAACCTGTAGCCAATCTTCATCCCAAAAGAGAATGTTGTGCAGTGATCATGAAAACAGTTATCCAAATCAAAAGCTTACAGCACCTAGTATTCCCATTCAGTCTCCCACCCAAGTACTAACTAGGCCCAACTTGGCTTTGCTTCCGAGGTCAGACGAGATCGGGCTTTTTCAGAGTGGTATGGCCGTAAGCGACAGCTTCCACCAAATGGGGCCTGTTTAAATGCTGTAAGCAAACATCTGACTGACTGATTGACTGACTGACTGACTGGCAGGCAAACCTGTAGCCAATCTTCATCCCAAAAGAGAATGTTGTGCAGTGATCATGAAAACAGTTATCCAAATCAAAAGCTTACAGCACCTAGAATTCTTATTCAGTCTCCCATCCAAGTACTAACTAGGCCCAACTTGGCTGTGCTTCCGAGGTCAGAAGAGATCAGGCTTTTTCGGAGTGGTATGGCCGTAAGCGACGGCTGCCACCAAATGGGGCCTTTTTAAATAGTGTAAGCAAACATTTGACTGTCTTACTGGCAAACCTGTAGCCAATCTTCATCCCAAAAGAGAATGTTGTGCAGTTATCATGAAAACAGTTATCCAAATCAAAAGCTTACAGCACCTAGTATTCCCATTCAGTCTCCCAACCAAGTACTAACTAGGGCCAACTTGGCTTTGCTTCCGAGGTCAGACGAGATCGGGCTTTTTCAGAGTGGTATGGCCATAAGTGACATCTTCCACCAAATGCGGCCTGTTTAAATGGTGTAAGCAAACATCTGACTGACTGACTGACTCCGCTGCAAACCTGTAGCCAATCTTCATCCCAATAGAGAATGTTGAGCAGTGATCATGAAAACAGTTGTCCAAATTAAAAGCTTACAGCACCTAGTATTCCCATTCAGTCTCCCATCCAAGTACTAACTAGGTCCAACTTGGCTTTGCTTCCGAGGTCAGACGAGATCAGGCTTTTTCAGAGTGGTATGGCCGTAAGCGACAGCTACCACCAAATGGGACCTTTTTAAATAGTGTAAGCAAACATTTGACTGAGTGACTGACTGGCAAACCTGTAGCCAATCTTCATCCCAAAAGAGAATGTTGTGCAGTGATCATGAAAACAGTTATCCAAATCAAAAACTTACAGCACCTAGTATTCCCATTCAGTCTCCCAACCAAGTACTAACTAGGCCCAACTTGGCTTTGCTTCCGAGGTCAGATGAGATAGGGCTTTTTCAGAGTGGTATGGCCGTAAGCGACAGCTTCCACCAAATGGGGCCTGTTTAAATGGTATAAGCAAACATCTGACTGACAGACTGACTGACTGACTCACTGACTCACTCTACCCTGCAAACCTGTAGCCAATCTTCATCCCAAAAGAGAATGTTGTGCAGTGATCATGAAAACAGTTATCCAAATCAAAAACTTACAGCACCTAGTATTCCCATTCAGTCTCCCAAAATTTACCAAGTACTAACTAGGCCCAACTTGGCTTTGCTTCCGAGGTCAGACGAGATCGGGCTTTGGGGGTTTTCAGAGTGGTATGGCCGTAAGCAACAGCTGCCACCAAATGGGGCCTGTTTAAATATTGTAAGTTACTTTACTTTATTTTATTTTTTAATTTTTTTATTTTCTCCCTCCCCCCTTTCTTTTGGTTTTGGCTGTGGTTGTTTTGTGGGGGTTGTTGGGTGGGGTGTTGTGTTATAATGTTAAAAACGCATATTTCTGTGTGTGTCTTCTCAGGTGCTCTGGACAACAATGGCCTCCCCTCTGAATCATCACAAATTTGAATCATCACAAGTTTGAATCATCACAAATTTAGAATTTTATGTCATAGGTTTTTGCTATCAGCGTGTAGGGCTGCACGATTATGGCCAAAATGATCATCCTGATTATTTTAATCAATATTGAGATCTCGATTATCACGATTATTAATTGATTTCAGTGACAACATATTTTTATGTTAACATATTTTTTTAGGTCTGTCATAAACAGTTAAATGTAAGCTCTCTACTAAGGGGGTAAATCGAGACAGGGCAACTAAAGTTGACGTTTCTAGTGAAATCTGGCAACCGTGAGTTTAAATGGCGTGAATTACAGTTAGTGAAGGAGAGCGGCAGTGTTCTGTATGTTTACAGACCGAACAGTTCCTACTCCCGATTATTATTGCTGAGGAATTTTTCAATAAAGAAGTTTGAATTTAACCCACTTTGTAGCATAAAGTTTTTTCCCGTTTGGCGTGATGATGTTTAATGGTCCCGACATCCTCTGTAGTGCCATTTAGCATCATCCTAATGTCACGATTTCTCCTCGCGCTGGAGCGCGAAGCCGGCCTCTAGAGGGCTAAAATCCTAACTCCGTTTCCGGGTTTTGGCACTAGAAAATGACGTCATCCCGGCGCCGCTGGTGATTGGTGATTGGTTGTAGTGTAGGAAACGCTTGATTTAGGTTTGTGATTTTTTTTTTTAACAAAAATCTAAAGTTTAAACAATAAAGACCATTTTCCAGCAGCCTTTGCTCATATTTACCAACAGTACCAATATTCGTGGAGAGCACTGTACTACAAATACAACTAAACAAAACTGCCATAGGGTTTCGCTTATGTGTGATTAACAGGGCTGCACAATTAATCGAATATCGATCGCGATTACGATTTTGACTGCCCACGATTAAATGAACAAGATCGACTTCGATATTAACGTTTAAAGTTCGTCCTCCGCTCATAGAAAACTTTGCTGCTGATTACTCTGCTCTCATTGAGATATATATGTCAATGAGAGCAGAGTAATCTGCAGCAAAGTATATATATCGTATCTCACAAATGAGTACACCCCTCACATTTTTGTAAATATTTGATGATATCTTTTCATGTGACAACACTGAAGAAATGAGACTTTGCTACAATGTAAAGTAGTGAGTGTACAGCTTGTGTAGCAGTGTCAATTTGCTGTCCCCTCAAAATAACTCAACACACAGACATTAATGTCTAAACCGCCGGCAACAAAAGTGATTACACCCCTAAGTGAAAATGTCCAAATTGGCCCAAAGTGTCAATATTTTGTGTAGCCACCATTATTTTCCAGCACTGCCTTAACCCTCGGGCATGGAGTTCACCAGAGCTTCACAGGTTGTCACTGGAGTCCTTTTCCACTCCTCCAAGATGACATCATGGAGCTGGTGGATGTTAGAGACCTTGTGCTCCTCCACCTTCAATTTGAGGATGCCCCACAGATGCTCACTAGGGTTTAGGTCTGGAGACATGCTTGACCAGTCCATCACCATCACCCTCAGCTTCTTTAGTGTGTTTGGGGTCATCATCATGCTGGAATACTGCCCTGCGGCCCAGACTCCGAAGGGAGGGGATCATGCTCTGCTTCAGTATGTCACAGTACATGTTGGCATTCATGGTTCCCTCAATGAACTGTAGCTCCCCAGTGCCGGCAGCACTCATGCAGCCCCAGACCATGACACTCCCACCACCATGCTTGACTGTAGGCAAGACGCACTTGTCTTTGTACTCCTCACCTAGTTGCCGCCACACACACAAATAAGTTTATCTTGGTCTCATCAGACTACAGGACATGGTTCCAGTAATCCATGTCCTTAGTCTGCTTGTCTTCAACAAACTGTTTGCGGGCTTTTTGTGCATCATCTTTAGAAGAGGCTTCGAAATTTGAAGGATCTGTATGGAGGAATGGTCTCAGATTACTTGCCATGTATTCTCCAACCTCATCAGGCATTATAGGAGAAGACTCAGAGCTGTTATCTTGGCAAAGGGATGTAGCACAAAGTATTGACTAAAAGGGTGCCAACACACATATATTTAACAAAGATATTTTTTGGATAAACCTGTGTTTTGTTTGCAATTGTTTGATATCTATGAAAGCCTTATTTTTGTCAATTTTATGACCAAAAGATCAAAAGTTTAAACAAAAAAGACAAATTTTCACAGCCTTCAGGCACTGTAAATGCAGTTGGAGAAAGGGAACATGGGATTCCTCAGTATAGATTATTGCATCAGAATAACAGAACAACACATTCACTTTTCCTGGTTCTGCAACAGGATTAAACAAAATACTTCAACAATACCTCGACTTAGTGCTTTATAGAGCTTACTTTCTCTGCACCTATTATAATACAATTGTGATGTGCTCACAGTGATCGATTGAAGAAAAGAATAGGAAAAGTCAGTATTATAGACACTGAGAAACCACACAGATCCATTTTTAAAAAAACAGATTGTGGTTACAAGAACTATTTTTTATGTCCACAGTTACTGTATGGGAAAACCTAACATAGTTTTATACAATGATATGGCTCAGACAAGATGATAGTAATCTATACTAATATAAGTCATAGTTATTTATTGAAAGTGGTACAACAGATACAACGGTGTCTTTATTTTTTTTTATCTTGGGACCAAATTTGAGGAAAAAATACATAGCTTATCTGTAAGTAGCTTAAAAAAAACAACCAAATTCCATGCTTAATTGCCATTATTACATTGGCTTTTAATTCACGTGAATAGTTTTAATTATGCTCTGTTTTGTTGGACTAGTGCTGTGTAAATAAGGATTTTACAGATTTACACACCAGTTACAGTGAGGGAAAGAAGTATTTGATCCCCTGTTGATTTTGTACGTTTGCCCACTGACAAAGAAATGATCAGTCTATACAGTAATTTTAATGGTAGGTTTATTTGAACAGTGAGAGACAGAATAACAACAAAAAAATCCAGAAAAACCATATCAAAAATGTTATAAATTTACTTGCATTTGGGGTGTTCGATGGAGTAAGACGTGAAGTTGGAGTCTCCTGCTGATTTCGATCAAAAATAGTAATTAATTAAAACTGAAGTATATGTGATACAATTGGGGTAACATCCAGAGATACATTGCAGCAGTCACAGAAGACAGTAATTTCATATTATTGCTGTCACTGAAAGGTATCAAGGCTTTCAGAAAATCACATTAAAACTGAAGTATATGTGATACAATTGGGGTAACATCCAGAGATACATTGCAGCAGTCACAGAAGACAGTAAAGTCAAATACACAGATGAGACTGCCCCAACGAGAAGCACTTACGAATGTAATGCAAATCAAGTTGCTCCTATTTGAAGTAATCGAATTGTGATTTCTTTTGAAAGTATTGGATGTTGTCCAAACTGTTTAACGTTTAATACATTGTAAACAAAAATATAGTATCTTTAGTTGATTGAATCACCCAACATCACCCCAACAAATAGTACTTACCATTCAGGAAGGTCAGAGCCATTGATAGGATATCAACGGTGACAATAAGACAGATAGGTGGTCTACTTCTTTGCATCTTCTCCTGCCATGTTTACCATGACAAATGTAATCAGTGCATGCCTGCTTTCCTAGAAGTTGTCCACTGAGAGTTTACCAGTTGACCACTTTTTCATTCTGAGGGGCCTGAGTCAAGTGATGTTCATTGCAATGCTTGGAGTCTGATCGTAAATTGAGATGATTCACAGTCCAACCCACAGAAGCCAATGTGACAATAGAAGTGATGATGGCAGATCACTCCTTGTGAATGAACCAGGTCATTCACACGTTGACAGGCAGTTATCACGCTAGGTTGAGAGTAGGTACACAGCCAAATGATGCTCTCACTGATGTATTAAAAAGTATTGCTCTAAGAGATTTCAACACATGTTTCACTAAGCATATGTGCAAGAATTTTAATAGATATTTATAAAGAGAAACACTTTAGTTAGAATCTCAACAACAATGAATGTGATTATAGTTTCACACTCCACATTTGTGGTGTCCAAATTCACTGAAAGTTGCCCCAGCTTGTTAGCACTTACTTTAAAACTGCAGTAAATGTGCTACAATTAGGGTGACTTTCAGCCGAGAAACATCGCAGGACTCACACAAAGTAAGTAATGTCAAATACACAGCTGAGACTGCCCCAAAGAGTAGCACTTATTGATGAAATCAGTGCTTCTATTTCCTGTAATGTAATGGTGTTTAATTTGGACAGTATTGTCTGTCAAACTACGAATGAGAACTTGCATTAAACCTGCATTAAAAGTCTTCTTGATTCAAATCCAGACTGTGCACAGCAGATTGGCAGTCCATCAACTTAACCTATTGCTGACATAACTCACAGTTATGAAATTACATGCCAGTCTGTGGAGTCTGTGGAGAATAAAGGAGGATGTGATGCACATTGTTTGCCATTGCAATTCTAGCTTTTCATGTTTCTCCACCCACACTTGTTCTGTCTCATGGATCTGTCCAGAGCCTGTCACCTGTAGGCCTTGTATGTGTGAGACAGACTGCACCCAGAGGTTGTTGTAAAGTGGAGGCAAAATAACCTGTCTGCGATGAGGGTGGGACTCGAACCCACGCGTGCAGAGCACAATGGATTAGCAGTCCATCGCCTTAACCTCTCGGCCACCTCATCCGAAAGCCTTTTCCCAGATCCTCACAAATAAAATTTTTGCCTAGCATGATACACTTTAACAAACATGTGTTGTGAAGGTCAGACTTTGACTGATCCCTGTTCCTCAAATCAGACATGGTACTCACTCACACCTGATTGTTATGCCATAGACTGAAAACACCTGACACTGATTTCCCCTTCAAACTAACAGCTCACGCTTATGCCCCAACTTGCTAGCACTTACTTTAAAACTGCAGTAAATGTGCTACAATTAGGGTGACTTTCAGCCGAGAAACATCGCAGGACTCACACAAAGTAAGTAATGACAAATACACAGATGAGACTGCCCCAAAGAGTAGCACTTATTGATGAAATCAGTGCTTCTATTTCAAGTAATCTAATTGTGCTTTATTTGGAAAGTATTGGCTATACCCGAGCATGGTCCCGACACTGTAGCTTAGGTGTGTCAGGATGGCCGAGCGGTCTAGGGCGCCCGCGTTCAGGTCGCAGTCTCCCCTGAGGCGTGGGTTCAAATCCCATTTCTGACATTTGGTTCCTTTGCTACACCTCTGATGAGGGGGTATTGGGCTGTTCCTGAGAGCTTGTTTAAATAAATGCCCCTGCATAGTTTGGAATTTCCTTTGCATAGTTTTTGGGTCATTTAGTCAGGATGGTCGAGTGGTCTAAGGCGCTGTGTTAAGGTTTCAGTCTCTTCTGGAGGTGTGGGTTCAAATCCCACTTCTGACATGCTGCACTTTGTTGATAAGACTGTTCATAATGTAGTTGACATGCTGGGGTGCAGTTGAGTCGGGCAGGTGTGGTTAGTGTGAATGTGATCTCACGGCAGGTGTTGGGTTTAGTTTGATTACCTGCCTTATTCATGTGCTTGTGTTTCCTGAGGGCGTCGCTCGTGATTGTGTTTATACAACTTAAACACCGGTCTTACCACTAGACAACCAGGGATGAAAACCAAGAAAATGGTGGCCTCTACACTGGTTATGCTGGCCAGTGTCTTCCATCAAAAGCTCATAGAAAATCACATGAGCATCAGCACAGGACCATGGAGCAGTAAGAAGGTGGCTTGGTCTGAGGAATCATGTTTTCTTTCACACCATGTACAGCTTAGGGTTATAATAATTAATAATAATAATAATAAAAATAAACTTTATTGGGGTTAGAAATGGCTTGAAAAGGCTTGAAAAGACGCTTTGCCCAGGAGTTGCACTTAATCCTTGTCTTACGCTCAATTCCTGGTAAGGCTTGAAAGGCAGACCGGGCACAAGGAGTTGCACTTAATCCTTGTCTTTACGCTCCATTCCTGGTAAGGCTTGTAAAGACGCTTGGCCAAGGAGTTGCACTTAAGCCTTGTCTTACGCTCCATCCCTGGAAAGGCTTGTAAAGACGGTCCAATAGAATGGTTAGGCCCGCTGCTCAACCATTCACACTAAATGTAAGCTAACAACTAAACTGTATTATCTCTCTTAACATACTAGAAATGTATTAAATGGTAAAACAGGATATTTGCTGGAATTACTGACTGCTACCGCTGGTGAGTGGCGTAGCTCCTTTGAGTTAAATGTTTTGTAACTGTGTTTTACGTCAAGTATTAAATGATGTGTATTAACCGTGCACCCTTGAGCAGTAAGAAGGTGGCTTGGTCTGAGGAATCACGTTTTCTTTCACATCATGTACAGCTTAGGGTTGGGGTTAGAAATGGCTTGAAAAGGCTTGATAAGACGCTTGGCCAGGAGTTGTACTTAAGCCCTGTCTTATGCTCCATTCCTGCTAAGGCTTCTAAAGACGGTCCAATAGAATGGTTAGGCCCGGCCGCCAACCATTCACACTAAATGTAAGCTAACGACTAAAGTGTATTATCTCTCTTAACATACTAGAAATGTATTTAATGGTAAAACGGGATATTTCCTGGAATTCCTGACTGCTACCGCTGGTGAGTGGCGTAGCTCCTTTGAGTTAAATGTTTTGTAACTGTGTTTTACGTCAAGTATTAAATGATGTGTATTAACCGTTGCACCCTTGAGCAGTAAGACGGTGGCTTGGTCTGAGGAAGCACGTTTTCTTTCACATCATGTACAGCTTAGGGTTGGGGTTAGAAATGGCTTGAAAATGCTTGAAAAGACGCTTGGCCAAGGAGTTGCACTTAAGCCTTGTCTTACGCTCCATTCCTGGTAAGCCTTGTAAAGACGCTTGGCCAAGGAGTTGCACTTAAGCCGTGTCTTACGCTCCATTCCTGCTAAGGCTTGTAAAGACAGTCCGATAGAATGGTTAGGCCCGCCGCTCAGCCATTCACACTAAATGTAAGCTAACGACTAAAGTGTATTATCTCTCTTAACATACTAGAAATGTATTTAATGGTAAAACGGGATATTTCCTGGAATTCCTGACTGCTACCGCTGGTGAGTGGAGTAGCTCCTTTGAGTTAAATGTTTTGTAACTGTGTTTTACATCAAGTATTAAATGATGTGTATTAACCGTTGCACCCTTGAGCAGTAAGAAGGTGGCTTGGTCTGAGGAATCACGTTTTCTTTCACATCATGTACAGCTTAGGGTTGGGGTTAGAAATGGCTTGAAAAGGCTTGAAAAGACGCTTGGCCAAGGAGTTGCACTTAAGCCTTGTCTTACTCTCCATTCCTGCTAAGGCTTGTAAAGACGGTCCAATAGAATGGTTAGGCCCGCCGCTCAACCATTCACACTAAATGTAAGCTAACGACTAAAGTGTATTATCTCTCTTAACATACTAGAAATGTATTTAATGGTAAAACGGGATATTTCCTGGAATTCCTGACTACTGTGTTTTACGTCAAGTATTAAATGATGTGTATTAACCGTTGCACCCTTGAACAGTAAGAAGGTGGCTTGGTTATGCCATAGACTGAAAACACCTGACACTGATTTCCCCTTCAAACTAACAGCTCACGCTTATGCCCCAACTTGCTAGCACTTACTTTAAAACTGCAGTAAATGTGCTACAATTAGGGTGACTTTCAGCCGAGAAACATCGCAGGACTCACACAAAGTAAGTAATGTCAAATACACAGATGAGACTGCCCCAAAGAGTAGCACTTATTGATGAAATCAGTGCTTCTATTTCAAGTAATGTAATGGTGTTTTATTTGGAAAGTATTGGTTATACCCGAGCATGGTCCACGACGCTGTAGCTTATGTGTGTCAGGATGGCACTGTGCATAGAAAGAACCAACTCCACTGCTTTGTTGCCGAAATACCTGAGCAGGGTCCCTAAGTGAAGCCTATACTTTTCTCAAACAAATTGCATGGGAATACGTTCAGACATTGGTCGACGATGAAGCAAGGCTGTTTTATGTAGTTGTGGCCGTACCCTCCGGCGAACGGACTGGCAATCAGTTCCTAACGCATCCTAACGCAGTTCAAAGAGGTCCTAACAAAGTCCTAACACATTCCTAACAAAGTCCTAACACATTCCTAACAAAGTCCTAACAGTTCCTAACCCTCATGCACCGGGGCAAAACGGCCATTGGTCGAAGCGTAGTGACGTGGAAAATCACGTGATTAATAAACGAGAGAGAAGGAATTTGCAGGAGCCATTTTTCACGATCCTCGGAGAGTACACAGCGCTACACAGATATTTATATATATTTTATAAAGCTTTTTTTTAAGATTTTTTTTGTACCTTTGGATAGATTCGAGGTGAGTCTGATCATTAATTTAACTAAACTTATTGTTATAGGTGCTTTAATATTGACCTAAATATGAGGCCAGCCATTTATATTGTGCTATGAATGTACGGGCTGCTTTAAGTTATACTATATAGAATAATATTAACAATGACAGCAATAATGACGAATGGAATACAGAGTGGGACAGAGTGTCTGGTGTTTTAAAATGCCGCCAGAGAGAATTCGCGTTTTTTTCTGATGTGAACTCGCGGTTTTTTCTGATGAGCAAACGCCATCCAAACCGATGAAAACTCCTGCCTAGAATTTCATTTAAACTCATTTGGTTGTATCATAAGTAAAGGTGAACAGTTGGGAGAAAAAAAAAAGTCGGTTAATGTGTTAATGAGGGACACGCTTGTGGTTGTGTGCACGGAGTTTGCATGCTCATGTTCCGTTTAGCGGTTTCTTCTTCTTCTTCAAAATTGCACCTTGAGAAAAATCTAGTGCATTTCTGGGCAAACCTTAGCCAATTTTCGTAGAAGAGAGTACCCAGTACTGCCCCGTTAGTGCACGGTCCTGCTCCCCCCGGAGACACACCTCTCTCTGCGGCTCCTCTGTACAGTGAGGGGCAGAGAGGAGCAGCTCATTCATCCACTTCAAACTTTCTCTCCGAGTGATCATTTTACAGATGCCGAAAACACAGCACAGCCGCTGTATTTAAATTATCATCTAGTAACTGGAAAAGGCAGCATATAAAATGTGCGCTTGTGTTTTATTTTTATTATATTGTTATTATATTGTTGTTATTTATTATTATTATTATTACTTAAATAAAGAATATGTTTGAATTACATCTTGTAGAGTCCTTGAAAACAAAAACAATTGTGGTTGGAAAAGTTTTTGAATGTCCTGGAATTTCAATATGAAGCACCCCTTCCAGCGTGTCCCCGCCTTGTGCCCCAAGCCCCTGGGATAGACTCCAGGCTCCATGAGACACGGTGTAGGATAAACGCGTACAGAAAATGGATGGACGTGTCAAAATATTTTATTCAAACAGTAAAAGAGAAATCTCCTCAGTGTTAACCGATTCACGTTATAGTTTACTTTATCATTGATACTGCTTTTAGATAACTAAAAACTTTTAGCACTCTTTAGTTTAGTTTAAACATTATTATCTATTCTATTTACAATGTAAGATTGTATTTGATGCTGACATAAAATAAATTCATACATAATTAGGTAACCGTCCATGTACATAAAGAAACATGAATTATAGAATTATATTCATGTCATCACTAACCCTAAAAATGAGCTCAAGTTGACTGATATTTAGCCTGTTGTTTCACATTTGCAGACATGACGAAGACCGGCAAACCAGACGTGTACTGGTATGACATCCTTTGCAAGTATGCCCAAGGGAAGTACCACTTCACAACAGGCAAGAAGGCCAGGAGCAAAGAAGTGGAAGGCTGCGTTGCACAGTATTGATAACTGTCCATCACACAAGCAGACCCGTATTTACGACATGTTTGGGAAAATAATCCTTTGCAAATGCGGTTATCACAAGGTATGTAATGATAAACATGATCATTTTACCTGTGCTGGTGACCATTGCCATATAAAGGTAATATTACTATATTTCTTCCAGTATGTACATTTTCATAACAGAAGCATGTTCATTATTTATGTTTGTATTGTGTCAATAAAAAAGAGTAATGTTGTTTGAAACGCTGGAAATATTTTTCAGACCTAGGGAGAAACTAACACTTTTTCCAGTCTGCTCAACAGACAGGGAATCAGCCTGAGCAGCCAGCCCCACAACCAGTACAGTCGTGCAGCCAGTCCCACAGACCAGTACAGTCGTGCAGCCAGTCCCACAGACCAGTACAGTCGTGCAGCCAGTCCCACAGACCAGTACAGTCGTGCAGCCAGTCCCACAGACCAGTACAGTCGTGCAGCCAGTCCCACAGACCAGTACAGTCGTGCAGCCAGTCCCACAGACCAGTACAGTCGTGCAGCCAGTCCCACAGGCCAGTACAGTCGTGCAGCCAGTTCCACACACCAGTACAGGAAAGACAGGAAAGCAGCCAGTGCCACACACCAGTACAGGAAAGACAGGAAAGCAGCCAGTGCCACACACCAGTACAGGAAAGCCGCCAGTGCCACAGTTCAGTATAGGAAAGCAGTCGGCTTCACAGACCAGTACTCGGGCTAATGATCGAATGTAATCAAGTGCGGTCTATGTGGCAAAGAAGTCAACGTGGAGGATTATACTGAACACCTGTCGGACTACCATACCCAAGAGTGTTGTGACCGTTGTGGCGCAAACGTCTGGGGTGCACTTGGACTGCTTCAGCATATTGAAAAACACCATCATTTGAGTAGTTTTGCAGACGGCAGAAAAACTGTGGATCCAACTACAGCTCCTCCCACATCATCATTTGTGATTCATCCTGTAGCTGCACAAGCACATCCATCAGTTGCTGCTGACACAAACAAACCCATTTACACCCAAGGAGCTCCAAAAAGTTTACCCCACCACCATCCACAACACCCTTTACCCTGAGGCCTCCTGAAATAAATTGGGCGAGTTTTCTCCCCAAGCAATTCAGTAGAGTCATTAAACCAGCAGACCAGAAATGGATTTCACAGTGTCTTTATGACAGCAATGGACAGTTGAAACAACAATTTTCACATAACTGGTTTCATCCACCAACACCTTGCAAGCCCACAACTTCCCCTCCTGATCCAGATAGCTACTTTAGACAAGCGCGTTTTTGTGGGCACCAATGCGCGTATGGGGCATTCCGTTGAAATGCACGCAGTGCGATAGGAAGATGCACCACTCGGGAATCTACACAAAAGTGAGGGAAGTCATTGATATTGACTCCAGATACTACCTAATTGGAGCGACTACCCTCGCTGCAGTAAGTGCATGGTTCCTGTCTGCCCTTGGGAGTATGGAGATTCTCAGGCAACTAGATCCTTCCCATAGAAACAAATTCCCGGCTGTTCTCACCACTCAGCTTGCTCTGGACAGGAAATGTGTAACTTTGCTGAAGCCACGAACTGTAGGAAACAGCTCAAGTTACTTGCGCGCAAGCGATTCATGAGCTTCACAGTGAGGAGTGGGCAAGACGGAGCATAAACTACCTGTCAGATTGTGAGCTTCACAAAAAGAGAAGTGCCTTGACCAAGTCACAGACAATTTATCAGCGTCCACCACCGTTTTGCCCCCTACCCCTGGCACAGTGGTTTGAGACAGTACATGCCAACGAGATCCTGGGTCATCTTGACGAGTTGAAAGGTGTCATTACGTCAACATACGGTAGAATCCTGAAGCTTGATTCTACAAAGAAGGTAAGTGTGTGTGTGTGTGTGTGTGTAGGCAAATATATGTTAACTTCAATTGATTTTCAATAATTGTTATATTAATATGTATGTTTACATATTTATATAGATCACCAAAAAACTTGCTGGTGGCGTTGCGGACACGGCTACGTGGATGACCAATATTGGTAACGAGTTTGGGCAAGTCCTGAACTGTGTTTTAACAACTGGTGAGGGAGCGGGTCTAGATGACTTATGTCAAGGTATCGTCAAGCGCTACAGGGATGCTGATGAGCCAGAGCCAGATGTCATTTATGTTGACAGGGATTGCTGCAGTGAGACAGGTGTGTGACCTTCAATCTTCTCCTACCAGGAATTTTCACTTTTTTTTTTCACCCCAAAATGAATGATGTTGCAAAAGACATTCTCAAAATTTGTGGTGATATTTGTTTCATTACCACCAATGATCATTATGTAATTGGTGTTAGCACTTGCACAGATCAATATTATTAATGTCAGGTCTGAGCTGATCATAACTAAAACCACGTATTCACTATAGAAGTTTCCATGACTTTATAGGATTTTGTTAATTACCATGACTTTGTCAATCCTGGAAATCACATATTTAAACCTTCCCTGATACTTCCAGTTTTCCATGAATGTGGGAACCCTGAACCTGGGCTCTCATAGCCTTGAAATATAAGAAAATGCATAAATGCTTTCCTTGTCTTTCACTGGTACAGGTGTAACACCAGTTCTTACCTGGTTTCGACCATGGAAAGTCAAAGTGAGACTTGATGTTTTCCACTTTATGAGGAGATTCACTACTGGTCTTACAACAGAGCACCATCCACTGTATGGTACTTTTTGCTCCAAGTTGTCCAGCTGTATTTTTGAATGGGACAAGGATGACATCCGACATCTTAAAGAGGCAAAGAAATCAGAGCTTTTAAAACAACATGGAGGTCATATTCCAACAGAAGCCCAAATTATGTCCAGCATCAGCTCCAGTGAGCTGGCCAAGCACTGTAGGAGGAGGACTCGTGGGGTTAAAGAAACCCACACAATGATACAAGAACTGTTGGACTGCATGTGGGAACTGACTGACACCACGGGTCTCGCCCCGTAAATCCAGCTACCGCATGACGCGTGTGGGAGGTTCAACAAAAGCACTTGCCATGCATCCAAGATCCACCCGGTGTTCAGCTTTACACCAAAATGGGCTTTGGGTTACAGAAGGGAGACAAGGTCCTGGATGTTCTGAGGTGTGGCAGAGGGTCCTCTTCTCTGGAAAGCTTTCATCGCCACCAGTGCAATTTTATTCCAGGTAAGTTGAAATTGTATGAAAATATCATGTGCATGTATAGGTATATATTTGGCATTAATCATTTATTGTATTTTCATGGTTGCTATTGAATTCTTAATCACAAGAAATTAATTATCTTATGTATTTGTCTGTGGAGGAGAAAAATATATATATATATTAACTAAGTAGGGAAATAATTTACTAAATGCAATTAGTATTTAAATAATGTGAAACATCTTGTCTTTTCAGGGTGGAGATGTAATGCTCTGCACACTCAGATGTACATGCTTGAGGGGGCATCTAGATGGAACATCAACCGAGCTTATCAAGCTGTGGATAGGAGTGGTACATCACAAACTAAAATCTATGATGTGCGTTTGATGTCTCACTTGAACGTCCTCAGCAACAGAGTCCTCGAATGTGCACTCCTGCCAGAATTCATACCCCCTGGGAAACCCACCGGTAACACTCAACACAAAATTTGTGCTGTTTAGAAGCTAGACTACAATGCATACTGGCAATATGACCGACTGCAACAAGTTTAGGTTGCGTTCTTCTGTCTGTGTGATTTTATTTTCTTAATTGATTACATTTTTTTGTGAGTGATTAAACTAATGTCAAATAACTGAGTATTCATTAACAGCGCTACATTCAATAAATATGCCAGGCTTGTTACTTCACTCTGATCTATTCCTCTCAATTCAGAATGTTTTATGGTTCTTTATGGCAGGTGAGCGTATAGCTGTGGAGTACTTGCTGGCACAGTCTGACAGGGGAGACCTGCTGGTTCCGCTGCAGCACAGTGAAATGGGTATCGCTCTGCCAGAGATGCAGGTTGAAAGCCAGGAGGATGAGACACATCCAGATGTCACAATATGTGATCCGGCTGATCTCAGTTTCAACACTTCACACCCCCCCAGCTGTCTTAACACGCATGTTGATTCATTCAACTCATCATCTCAGGTAATGTGACACTTTTTTCATTTTCAGTCAGTAAAATTACCTATGAAAAATTACTTTACAGGTGCTATGAATGAGTTGTTGTGTGATTAATCTACAAGTAATCATTTTTTATAACCCAAGTTCTCTCTCTCACATGTTTACAACTAAATAATCTAGGAAACCAGTGTTGCAAGTGATGGCTCTCACTTTCCTGACATTGACATTGAGGACATTAGCTCTGGTGTTCCTCGCCCATCAGCGCCGGTAAAGTGGCTAACACTTGATCATTTGTGAATTGTGAAGAATAGTTTATCACAGAACTGTTACTGAAATAACTTTTATAATTTAGGATTTGGTTTTTTGTGTGTCCATCTACTTTTTCAGGATGGTCGGTGTGATTCAAGGGGTGTTCCTGGATGGGAGGCAGTGGATAACTTGGCAGAGTACCTTGTTGGTCTCAACCGCACTATAACTGCTTTGTCAACCACTGAGATATCTCAGATTGTGAGGTTGTATTCTTGTCTGCATGCCATTGACCAGTCTCCAACTAAATATTCGCTTAAATGTAAGAAGAAGACCTTGCCAGGACCTTGGAGAGCTTCCCGGAAGAGAAGTGGCTCGGCACCTGGTCAGCAAGCAGCTGAGAGGTGAATTAAACTTTAGTGGATGCACACATTTTGTAATTTACAAATATAATTAGTATGATCCATTTTATCTCATTAAACAACAGTTAATTCAATTTGGTTGGCTGGGAGGCATTTTAAGAATGCTGATATTTAGCTGGTAACAGCACTGGGACTTTTCATTGTATCAATGTTCACTTTGTGCGTCTTTCATAACTGGCAATATTGTGTCTAAAATATATGTTACTCAATATTAACTTCTTGTTTATAGAACTTTTGTATAAAAGCAATGTCACATGAGCATGGGTGTTGTTCTGAATATCAGAATGGTTGTGATTACCTGTGGCCCTTGGCCTGTGGCTGAATCACAGCTGTATGATATTCTGGAACAGCAGCAGAATATTGATTACTTTCTTCTATCTTTTTATTCACAGACTGTTCATGACTCATGGCCAGGCTGCCCAGAGACCTGATGTGAACAGGGTTTCAGAATGTGTTGCCATCAGGCTTCTGAAAGAATATCGGGAAGCCAGAAATAGGCCAAAAGATAACAAGGGGAAAACGTTTCCCATTCCCCAGGCAATTGTCATGACATACAGTCACATCAAACAGCTGCTTGAAGACTGCAGAGAGTTACTGGACCAGACCAACTTAGTGCTAGTAACAATAAACAACACCACAGTCTCTTCTTGGTGAGATGTGTTTTGGCTTCCTTGATTCATTTCAATTGTAAAACATTTGTGATATATTTGTATGAACAATATACAGAAATAAAAATTAACTGCAAGTTCATTCTATTGAGAACATCTTATGCAATTCAGTTCAATTACTAAAACTGTCTAATCCGTCCCCCCAACCCACAGGCTGTTCGACCGAAAAAGAGAACGGCCGGGACTCCTTGCTGCAAGGAGTGCAGCTTCCTCAGCAGGTAAATTCGGCAAAGGATTCCCTGCCAAATGCTAGGAGTCTCCCATCTTCACCTGTGGAGCATGGACATGCAGTCATGGAGTTCAAGGAGCCTGAAAACCATGAGGGTGAGGCAATGATTCGCCGACGTCACTGTGGCAGAACTGGGACTGCAGGGTCTTCCACCATGCACACACACACTGGGGTAGGACATCTTTACTGGCCTGGGACACAGAATTGTCCTGAGTGGGATTCCGGCAGGGTCAGTTCTTCTGGCTGGTCACCCTATCCACAGGGACAACCACCAAATCCAGCACCACTCTCTCAGGCATGGCCACCCTATCCACAGGGACAACCACCAAATCCAGCACCACTCTCTCAGGCATGGCCGCCCTATCCACCGGGACAACCACCAAATCCAGCGCCACTCTCTCAGGCATGGCCGCCCTATCCACCGGGACAACCACCAAATCCAGCGCCACTCTCTCAGGCATGGCCGCCCTATCCACTGGGACAACCACCAAATCCAGCGCCACTCTCTCAGGCATGGCCGCCATATCCACTGGGACAACCACCAAATCCAGCGCCACTCTCTCAGGGATGGTCGACCTATCCACAGGGACAACCGTCAGCTCCTATCTTGGCAGCACCCTCTCGGAATCGTCACCGTGAGTGGAGACTGCGAAAGACAGTACTTGAGGATCAGGGAGCGTGTGGCTAAGGGGGAACCGCCTAAAAGCGGCACTACAACGAAGGCTACCACTATCAGTGTAAAGACTGTGGTCAAGCAAAAAACAAACTTTCTGGCCATACCCAGTTGAGAGGGAAATGGTACTGTCCCGAATCTGGGCAAACCATCACAGAGTGGAAAGCCACCCTTTAAAACTGACTTTGTGTGCCACTTTGTTCAATAACTAATTTTTTATATGTTACTAATGTTTATACGTTACTGATTTTTATATGTTACTGATGTTTATATGTTACTGATGTTTATATGTTACTGATGTTTATACGTTACTGATGTTTATATGTTACTGATGTTTATACGTTACTGATGTTTATATGTTACTGATGTTTATACGTTACTGATGTTTATATGTTACTAATGTTTATACATTACTGATGTTTATACGTTACTGATGTTTATACATTACTGATGTTTATATGTTACTGATGTTTATACGTTACTGATGTTTATACGTTACTGATGTTTATACGTTACTGATGTTTGTATGTTAAATCTGAGCTTATGTAATAAAGAGGATTTGGGAAAACAAGTGTGTCTTTCATGTTGATCAAGTATTATTGGTATATCTGTTAGGGATGAGCTTGTGGGGAATTTAACTGTGACATCCTGGAGAAAATGACGTAAAAACAAGTTAAGATAATTTTTAACTGTTATTAACTGTCATTTTTGAGAACACTAGGATGGATAGATAACATTTTCACTCCTCCCCTCTTTCCCTCCCTCTTTCCCCCCCTTTCCCCCCTTTTCCCCCATGCCTAGCAGTCCCTTTTGCCCTGTTTTTGGCCGGGTGGTTAAGGCGATGGACTAGAAATCCATTGGGGTCTCCCCGCGCAGGTTCGACTCCTGCCAACTACGTCTGAAGTTTGGTTTGCCTTTCAGACAGGCCAGTACTTGGCTAGCATTAGTGACAATCTTCCTCACTGTGCATTAATTGCTGTTCACAGTTGTTACATACCTGCTACTGAGAATTTGCCAATTGAACAAATGCAATGCTTTTCATTCTGAGTCCGGTGTCATTCCAATGAATGTTCAGGATCTGCCCAGCATCAAAATGGAAAGGGACAATAGCTCTGATGATAGTTCATGTGAAGAAAAAAACAAACAAACACACAGTTGGCAGAATAAATTTCACCAAATTCACTGGGAACAGTTCAACTTAATCTGTATGAAGTGAAAAAATGTCACCGTTTCAACATTTCATATAATTGCTGTCACTGAAAGGTATCAAGGCTTTCAGAAAATCACATTAAAACTGAAGTATATGTGATACAATTGGGGTAACATCCAGAGATACATTGCAGCAGTCACAGAAGACAGTAAAGTCAAATACACAGATGAGACTGCCCCAACGAGAAGCACTTACGAATGTAATGCAAATCAAGTTGCTCCTATTTGAAGTAATCGAATTGTGATTTCTTTTGAAAGTATTGGATGTTGTCCAAACTGTTTAACGTTTAATACATTGTAAACAAAAATATAGTATCTTTAGTTGATTGAATCACCCAACATCACCCCAACAAATAGTACTTACCATTCAGGAAGGTCAGAGCCATTGATAGGATATCAACGGTGACAATAAGACAGATAGGTGGTCTACTTCTTTGCATCTTCTCCTGCCATGTTTACCATGACAAATGTAATCAGTGCATGCCTGCTTTCCTAGAAGTTGTCCACTGAGAGTTTACCAGTTGACCACTTTTTCATTCTGAGGGGCCTGAGTCAAGTGATGTTCATTGCAATGCTTGGAGTCTGATCGTAAATTGAGATGATTCACAGTCCAACCCACAGAAGCCAATGTGACAATAGAAGTGATGATGGCAGATCACTCGCGTGTGTAGAACCAGGTCATTCACACGTTGACAGGCAGTTATCACGCTAGGTTGAGAGTAGGTACACAGCCAAATGATGCTCTCACTGATGTATTAAAAAGTATTGCTCTAAGAGATTTCAACACATGTTTCACTAAGCATATGTGCAAGAATTTTAATAGATATTTATAAAGAGAAACACTTTAGTTAGAATCTCAACAACAATGAATGTGATTATAGTTTCACACTCCACATTTGTGGTGTCCAAATTCACTGAAAGTTGCCCCAGCTTGTTAGCACTTACTTTAAAACTGCAGTAAATGTGCTACAATTAGGGTGACTTTCAGCCGAGAAACATCGCAGGACTCACACAAAGTAAGTAATGTCAAATACACAGCTGAGACTGCCCCAAAGAGTAGCACTTATTGATGAAATCAGTGCTTCTATTTCCTGTAATGTAATGGTGTTTAATTTGGACAGTATTGTCTGTCAAACTACGAATGAGAACTTGCATTAAACCTGCATTAAAAGTCTTCTTGATTCAAATCCAGACTGTGCACAGCAGATTGGCAGTCCATCAACTTAACCTATTGCTGACATAACTCACAGTTATGAAATTACATGCCAGTCTGTGGAGTCTGTGGAGAATAAAGGAGGATGTGATGCACATTGTTTGCCATTGCAATTCTAGCTTTTCATGTTTCTCCACCCACACTTGTTCTGTCTCATGGATCTGTCCAGAGCCTGTCACCTGTAGGCCTTGTATGTGTGAGACAGACTGCACCCAAGCCAGAGGTTGTTGTAAAGTGGAGGCAAAACAACCTGTCTGCGATGAGGGTGGGACTCGAACCCACGCGTGCAGAGCACAATGGATTAGCAGTCCATCACCTTAACCTCTCGGCCACCTCATCCGAAAGCATTTTCCCAGATCCTCACAAATAAAATTTTTGCCTAGCATGATACACTTTAACAAACATGTGTTGTGAAGGTCAGACTTTGACTGATCCCTGTTCCTCAAATCAGACATGGTACTCACTCACACCTGATTGTTATGCCATAGACTGAAAACACCTGACACTGATTTCCCCTTCAAACTAACAGCTCACGCTTATGCCCCAACTTGCTAGCACTTACTTTAAAACTGCAGTAAATGTGCTACAATTAGGGTGACTTTCAGCCGAGAAACACACGGGACTCACACAAAGTAAGTAATGACAAATACACAGATGAGACTGCCCCAAAGAGTAGCACTTATTGATGAAATCAGTGCTTCTATTTCAAGTAATCTAATTGTGCTTTATTTGGAAAGTATTGGCTATACCCGAGCATGGTCCACGACACTGTAGCTTAAGTGTGTCAGGATGGCCGAGCGGTCTAAGGCGCTGCGTTCAGGTCGCAGTCTCCCCTGGAGGCGTGGGTTCAAATCCCATTTCTGACATTTGGTTCCTTTGCTACACCTCTGATGAGGGGGTATTGGGCTGTTCCTGAGAGCTTGTTTAAATAAATGCCCCTGCATAGTTTGGAATTTCCTTTGCATAGTTTTTGGGTCTTTTAGTCAGGATGGTCGAGTGGTCTAAGGTGCTGTGTTAAGGTTTCAGTCTCTTCTGGAGGTGTGGGTTCAAATCCCACTTCTGACATGCTGCACTTTGTTGATAAGACTGTTCATAATGTAGTTGACATGCTGGGGTGCAGTTGAGTCGGGCAGGTGTGGTTAGTGTGAATGTGATCTCACGGCAGGTGTTGGGTTTAGTTTGATTACCTGCCTTATTCATGTGCTTGTGTTTCCTGAGGGCGTCGCTCGTGATTGTGTTTATACAACTTAAACACCGGTCTTACCACTAGACAACCAGGGATGAAAACCAAGAAAATGGTGGCCTCTACACTGGTTATGCTGGCCAGTGTCTTCCATCAAAAGCTCATAGAAAATCACATGAGCATCAGCACAGGACCATGGAGCAGTAAGAAGGTGGCTTGGTCTGAGGAATCATGTTTTCTTTCACACCATGTACAGCTTAGGGTTATAATAATAATAATAATAATAATAATAATAAACTTTATTGGGGTTAGAAATGGCTTGAAAAGGCTTGAAAAGACGCTTTGCCCAGGAGTTGCACTTAATCCTTGTCTTACGCTCAATTCCTGGTAAGGCTTGAAAAGACGCTTGGCCAAGGAGTTGCACTTAATCTTTGTCTTACGCTCCATTCCTGGTAAGGCTTGTAAAGACGCTTGGCCAAGGAGTTGCACTTAAGCCTTGTCTTACGCTCCATCCCTGGAAAGGCTTGTAAAGACGGTCCAATAGAATGGTTAGGCCCGCTGCTCAACCATTCACACTAAATGTAAGCTAACAACTAAACTGTATTATCTCTCTTAACATACTAGAAATGTATTAAATGGTAAAACAGGATATTTGCTGGAATTACTGACTGCTACCGCTGGTGAGTGGCGTAGCTCCTTTGAGTTAAATGTTTTGTAACTGTGTTTTACGTCAAGTATTAAATGATGTGTATTAACCGTTGCACCCTTGAGCAGTAAGAAGGTGGCTTGGTCTGAGGAATCACGTTTTCTTTCACATCATGTACAGCTTAGGGTTGGGGTTAGAAATGGCTTGAAAAGGCTTGATAAGACGCTTGGCCAGGGAGTTGCACTTAAGCCCTGTCTTATGCTCCATTCCTGCTAAGGCTTCTAAAGACGGTCCAATAGAATGGTTAGGCCCGCCGCTCAACCATTCACACTAAATGTAAGCTAACGACTAAAGTGTATTATCTCTCTTAACATACTAGAAATGTATTTAATGGTAAAACGGGATATTTCCTGGAATTCCTGACTGCTACCGCTGGTGAGTGGCGTAGCTCCTTTGAGTTAAATGTTTTGTAACTGTGTGTTTTACGTCAAGTATTAAATGATGTGTATTAACGTTGCACCCTTGAGCAAGTAAGCGGTGGCTTGGTCTGAGGAAGCACGTTTTCTTTCACATCATGTACAGCTTAGGGTTGGGGTTAGAAATGGCTTGAAAATGCTTGAAAAGACGCTTGCGCCAGGAGTTGCACTTAAGCCTTGTGTCGCTCCATTCCTGGTAAGCCTTGTAAAAGACGCTTGCGAGGTTGCACTTAAGCCGTGTCTTACGCTCCATTCCTGCTAAGGCTTGTAAAGACAGTCCGATAGAATGGTTAGGCCCGCCGCTCAGCCATTCACACTAAATGTAAGCTAACGACTAAAGTGTATTATCTCTCTTAACATACTAGAAATGTATTTAATGGTAAAACGGGATATTTCCTGGAATTCCTGACTGCTACCGCTGGTGAGTGGAGTAGCTCCTTTGAGTTAAATGTTTTGTAACTGTGTTTTACATCAAGTATTAAATGATGTGTATTAACCGTTGCACCCTTGAGCAGTAAGAAGGTGGCTTGGTCTGAGGAATCACGTTTTCTTTCACATCGGTACAGCTTAGGGTTGGGGTTAGAAATGGCTTGAAAAGGCTTGAAAAGACGCTTGGCAAGGAGTTGCACTTAAGCCTTGTCTTACTCTCCATTCCTGCTAAGGCTTGTAAAGACGGTCCAATAGAATGGTTAGGCCCGCCGCTCAACCATTCACACTAAATGTAAGCTAACGACTAAAGTGTATTATCTCTCTTAACATACTAGAAATGTATTTAATGGTAAAACGGGATATTTCCTGGAATTCCTGACTACTGTGTTTTACGTCAAGTATTAAATGATGTGTATTAACCGTTGCACCCCTTTGAACAGTAAGAAGGTGGCTTGGTTATGCCATAGACTGAAAACACCTGACACTGATTTCCCCTTCAAACTAACAGCTCACGCGCTTTCCAACCTGCTAGCACTTACTTTAAAACTGCAGTAAATGTGCTACAATTAGGGTGACTTTCAGCCGAGAAACATCGCAGGACTCACACAAAGTAAGTAATGTCAAATACACAGATGAGACTGCCCCAAAGAGTAGCACTTATTGATGAAATCAGTGCTTCTATTTCAAGTAATGTAATGGTGTTTTATTTGGAAAGTATTGGTTATACCCGAGCATGGTCCACGACGCTGTAGCTTATGTGTGTCAGGATGGCACTGTGCATAGAAAGAACCAACTCCACTGCTTTGTTGCCGAAATACCTGAGCAGGGTCCCTAAGTGAAGCCTATATTTTTCTCAAACAAATTGCATGGGAATACGTTCAGACATTGGTCGACGGTGAAGCAAGGCTGTTTTATGTAGTTGTGGCCGTACCCTCCGGTGAACGGACTGGCAATCAGTTCCTAACGCATCCTAACGCGCGATTCAAAGAGGTCCTAACAAAGTCCTAACACATTCCTAACAAAGTCCTAACACATTCCTAACAAAGTCCTAACAGTTCCTAACCCTCATGCCCGGGCAAAACGGCCATTGGTCGAAGCGTAGTGACGTGGAAAATCACGTGATTAATAAACGAGAGAAGGAATTTGCAGGAGCCATTTTTCACGATCCTCGGAGTACACAGCGCTACACAGATATTTATATATATTTTATAAAGCTTTTTTTTAAGATTTTTTTTGTACCTTTGGATAGATTCGAGGTGAGTCTGATCATTAATTTAACTAAACTTATTGTTATAGGTGCTTTAATATTGACCTAAATATGAGGCCAGCCATTTATATTGTGCTATGAATGTACGGGCTGCTTTAAGTTATACTATATAGAATAATATTAACAATGACAGCAATAATGACGAATGGAATACAGAGTGGGACAGAGTGTCTGGTGTTTTAAAATGCCGCCAGAGAGAATTCGGGTTTTTTCTGATGTGAACTCGCGTTTTTTCTGATGAGCAAACGCACCATCAAACCGATGAAAACTCCTGCCTAGAATTTCATTTAAACTCATTTGGTTGTATCATAAGTAAAGGTGAACAGTTGGGAGAAAAAAAAAAAGTCGGTTAATGTGTTAATGAGGGACACGCTTGTGGTTGTGTGCACGGAGTTTGCATGCTCATGTTCCGTTTAGCGGTTTCTTCTTCTTCTTCAAAATTGCACCTTGAGAAAAATCTAGTGCATTTCTGGGCAAACCTTAGCCAATTTTCGTAGAGAGAGTACCCAGTACCTCCCCGTTAGTGCACCGGTCCTGCTCCCCCGGACACACACCTCTCTCTGCGGCTCCTCTGTACAGTGAGGGGCAGAGAGGAGCAGCTCATTCATCCACTTCAAACTTTTTCTCCCGAGTGATCATTTTACAGATAGCCGAAAACACAGCACAGCCGCTGTATTTAAATTATCATCTAGTAACTGGAAAAGGCAGCATATAAAATGTGCTTGTGTTTTATTTTTATTATATTGTTATTATATTGTTGTTATTATTATTATTATTATATACTTAAATAAAGAATATGTTTGAATTACATCTTGTAGAGTCCTTGAAAACAAAAACAATTGTGCTTGAAAAGTTTTTGAATGTCCTGGAATTTCAATATGAAGCACCCCTTCCAGCGTGTCCCCGCCTTGTGCCCCAAGCCCCTGGGATAGACTCCAGGCTCCATGAGACACGGTGTAGGATAAGCGCTACAGAAAATGGATGGACGTGTCAAAATATTTTATTCAAACAGTAAAGAGAAATCTCCTCAGTGTTAACCGATTCACGTTATAGTTTACTTTATCATTGATACTGCTTTTAGATAACTAAAAACTTTTAGCACTCTTTAGTTTAGTTTAAACATTATTATCTATTCTATTTACAATGTAAGATTGTATTTGATGCTGACATAAAATAAATTCATACATAATTAGGTAACCGTCCATGTACATAAAGAAACATGAATTATAGAATTATATTCATGTCATCACTAACCTAAAAATGAGCTCAAGTTGACTGATATTTAGCCTGTTGTTTCACATTTGCAGACAGGCGAGACCGGCAAACCAGACGTGTACTGGTATGACATCCTTTGCAAGTATGCCCAAGGGAAGTACCACTTCACAACAGGCAAGAAGCCAGGAGCAAAGAAGTGGAAGGCTGCGTTGCACAGTATTGATAACTGTCCATCACACAAGCAGACCCGTATTTACGACATGTTTGGGAAAATAATCCCTTGCAAATGCGGTTATCACAA
Organism: Ameiurus melas; assembly: GCA_012411365.1. Lineage (NCBI taxonomy): Eukaryota > Metazoa > Chordata > Actinopteri > Siluriformes > Ictaluridae > Ameiurus > Ameiurus melas. Next base: position 1,933,446 of record JAAGNN010000030.1, on the reverse strand, counting down.
GGTATGTAATGATAAACATGATCATTTTACCTGTGCTGGTGACCATTGCCATATAAAGGTAATATTACTATATTTCTTCCAGTATGTACATTTTCATAACAGAAGCATGTTCATTATTTATGTTTGTATTGTGTCAATAAAAAAGAGTAATGTTGTTTGAAACGCTGGAAATATTTTCAGACCAAGGGAGAAACTAACACTTTTTCCAGTCTGCTCAACAGACAGGGAATCAGCCTGAGCAGCGCAGCCCCACAGACCAGTACAGTCGTGCAGCCAGTCCCACAGACCAGTACAGTCGTGCAGCCAGTCCCACAGACCAGTACAGTCGTGCAGCCAGTCCCACAGACCAGTACAGTCGTGCAGCCAGTCCCACAGACCAGTACAGTCGTGCAGCCAGTCCCACAGACCAGTACAGTCGTGCAGCCAGTCCCACGGAGGGCCATACAGTCGTGCAGCCAGTTCCACACACCAGTACAGGAAAGACAGGAAAGCAGCCAGTGCCACACACCAGTACAGGAAAGACAGGAAAGCAGCCAGTGCCACACACCAGTACAGGAAAGCCGCCAGTGCCACAGTTCAGTATAGGAAAGCAGTCGGCTTCACAGACCAGTACTCGGGCTAATGAATCGAATGTAATCAAGTGCGGTCTATGTGGCAAAGAAGTCAACGTGGAGGATTATACTGAACACCTGTCGGACTACCATACCCAAGAGTGTTGTGACCGTTGTGGCGCAAACGTCTGGGGTGCACTTGGACTGCTTCAGCATATTGAAAAACACCATCATTTGAGTAGTTTTGCAGACGGCAGAAAAACTGTGGATCCAACTACAGCTCCTCCCACATCATCATTTGTGATTCATCCTGTAGCTGCACAAGCACATCCATCAGTTGCTGCTGACACAAACAAACCCATTTACACCCAAGGAGCTCCAAAAAGTTTACCCCACACACCATCCACAACACCCTTTACCCTGAGGCCTCCTGAAATAAATTGGGCGAGTTTTCTCCCCAAGCAATTCAGTAGAGTCATTAAACCAGCAGACCAGAAATGGATTTCACAGTGTCTTTATGACAGCAATGGACAGTTGAAACAACAATTTTCACATAACTGGTTTCATCCACCAACACCTTGCAAGCCCACAACTTCCCCTCCTGATCCAGATAGCTACTTTAGACAGCGCATGTTTTTGTGGGCACCAATGCGTATGGGGCATTCCTTGAAATGCGCGCAGTGCGATAGGAAGATGCACCACTCGGGAATCTACACAAAAGTGAGGGGGAAGTCATTGATATTGACTCCAGATACTACCTAATTGGAGCAGACTAACCTCGCTGCAGTAAGTGCATGGTTCCTGTCTGCCCTTGGAGTATGGAGATTCTCAGGCAACTAGATCCTTCCCATAGAAACAAATTCCCGGCTGTTCTCACCACTCAGCTTGCTCTGGACAGGAAATGTGTAACTTTGCGGAAGCCACGAACTGTAGGAAACAGGCTCAAGTTACTTGCAGCAAGCGATTCATGAGCTTCACAGTGAGGAGTGGGCAAGACGCAGCATAAACTACCTGTCAGATTGTGAGCTTCACAAAAGAGAAGTGCCTTGACCAAGTCACAGACAATTTATCAGCGTCCACCACCGTTTTGCCCCCTACCCCTGGCACAGTGGTTTGAGACAGTACATGCCAACGAGATCCTGGGTCATCTTGACGAGTTGAAAGGTGTCATTACGTCAACATACGGTAGAATCCTGAAGCTTGATTCTACAAAGAAGGTAAGTGTGTGTGTGTGTGTGTGTGTAGGCAAATATATGTTAACTTCAATTGATTTTCAATAATTGTTATATTAATATGTATGTTTACATATTTATATGGATCACACAAAAAACTTGCTGGTGGTGGCGTTGCGGACGGCTACGTGGATGACCAATATTGGTAACGAGTTTGGGCAAGTCCTGAACTGTGTTTTAACAACTGGTGAGGAGCGGGTCTAGATGACTTATGTCAAGGTATCGTCAAGCGCTACAGGGATGCTGATGAGCCAGAGCCAGATGTCATTTATGTTGACAGGGATTGCTGCAGTGAGACAGGTGTGTGACCTTCAATCTTCTCCTACCAGGAATTTTCACTTTTTTTTTTCACCCCAAAATGAATGATGTTGCAAAAGACATTCTCAAAATTTGTGGTGATATTTGTTTCATTACCACCAATGATCATTATGTAATTGGTGTTAGCACTTGCACAGATCAATATTATTAATGTCAGGTCTGAGCTGATCATAACTAAAACCACGTATTCACTATAGAAGTTTCCATGACTTTATAGGATTTTGTTAATTACCATGACTTTGTCAATCCTGGAAATCACATATTTAAACCTTCCCTGATACTTCCAGTTTTCCATGAATGTGGGAACCCTGAACCTGGGCTCTCATAGCCTTGAAATATAAGAAAATGCATAAATGCTTTCCTTGTCTTTCACTGGTACAGGTGTAACACCAGTTCTTACCTGGTTTCGACCATGGAAAGTCAAAGTGAGACTTGATGTTTTCCACTTTATGAGGAGATTCACTACTGGTCTTACAACAGAGCACCATCCACTGTATGGTACTTTTTGCTCCAAGTTGTCCAGCTGTATTTTTGAATGGGACAAGGATGACATCCGACATCTTAAAGAGGCAAAGAAATCAGAGCTTTTAAAACAACATGGAGGTCATATTCCAACAGAAGCCCAAATTATGTCCAGCATCAGCTCCAGTGAGCTGGCCAAGCACTGCGTAGGAGGACTCGTAAGTTAAAGAAACCCACACAATGATACAAGAACTGTTGGACTGCATGTGGGGAACTGACTGACACCACAGGTCTAGCCTCGTAAATCCAGCTAGCATGACACGCGTGTGGGAGGTTCAACAAAAGCACTTGCCATGCATCCAAGATCCACCCGGTGTTCAGCTTTACACCAAAATGGGCTTTGGGTTACAGAAGGGAGACAAGGTCCTGGATGTTCTGAGGTGTGGCAGAGGGTCCTCTTCTCTGGAAAGCTTTCATCGCCACCAGTGCAATTTTATTCCAGGTAAGTTGAAATTGTATGAAAATATCATGTGCATGTATAGGTATATATTTGGCATTAATCATTTATTGTATTTTCATGGTTGCTATTGAATTCTTAATCACAAGAAATTAATTATCTTATGTATTTGTCTGTGGAGGAAAATATATATATATATATTAACTAAGTAGGGGAAATAATTTACTAAATGCAATTAGTATTTAAATAATGTGAAACATCTTGTCTTTTCAGGGTGGAGATGTAATGCTCTGCACACTCAGATGTACATGCTTGAGGGGGCATCTAGATGGAACATCAACCGAGCTTATCAAGCTGTGGATAGGAGTGGTACATCACAAACTAAAATCTATGATGTGCGTTTGATGTCTCACTTGAACGTCCTCAGCAACAGAGTCCTCGAATGTGCACTCCTGCCAGAATTCATACCCCCTGGGAAACCCACCGGTAACACTCAACACAAAATTTGTGCTGTTTAGAAGCTAGACTACAATGCATACTGGCAATATGACCGACTGCAACAAGTTTAGGTTGCGTTCTTCTGTCTGTGTGATTTTATTTTCTTAATTGATTACATTTTTTTGTGAGTGATTAAACTAATGTCAAATAACTGAGTATTCATTAACAGCGCTACATTCAATAAATATGCCAGGCTTGTTACTTCACTCTGATCTATTCCTCTCAATTCAGAATGTTTTATGGTTCTTTATGGCAGGTGAGCGTATAGCTGTGGAGTACTTGCTGGCACAGTCTGACAGGGGAGACCTGCTGGTTCCGCTGCAGCACAGTGAAATGGGTATCGCTCTGCCAGAGATGCAGGTTGAAAGCCAGGAGGATGAGACACATCCAGATGTCACAATATGTGATCCGGCTGATCTCAGTTTCAACACTTCACACCCCCCCAGCTGTCTTAACACGCATGTTGATTCATTCAACTCATCATCTCAGGTAATGTGACACTTTTTCATTTTCAGTCAGTAAAATTACCTATGAAAAATTACTTTACAGGTGCTATGAATGAGTTGTTGTGTGATTAATCTACAAGTAATCATTTTTATAACCCAAGTCGATTCTCTCACACATGTTTACAACTAAATAATCTGGAAACCAGTGTTGCAAGTGATGGCTCTCACTTTCCGACATTGACATTGAGGACATTAGCTCTGGTGTTCCTCGCCCATCAAGCGCCCGGTAAAGTGGCTAACACTTGATCATTTGTGAATTGTGAAGAATAGTTTATCACAGAACTGTTACTGAAATAACTTTTATAATTTAGGATTTGGTTTTTTGTGTGTCCATCTACTTTTCAGGATGGTCGGTGTGATTCAAGGGGTGTTCCTGGATGGGAGGCAGTGGATAACTTGGCAGAGTACCTTGTTGGTCTCAACCGCACTATAACTGCTTTGTCAACCACTGAGATATCTCAGATTGTGAGGTTGTATTCTTGTCTGCATGCCATTGACCAGTCTCCAACTAAATATTCGCTTAAATGTAAGAAGAAGACCTTGCCAGGACCTTGGAGAGCTTCCCGGAAGAGAAGTGGCTCGGCACCTGGTCAGCAAGCAGCTGAGAGGTGAATTAAACTTTAGTGGATGCACACATTTTGTAATTTACAAATATAATTAGTATGATCCATTTTATCTCATTAAACAACAGTTAATTCAATTTGGTTGGCTGGGAGGCATTTTAAGAATGCTGATATTTAGCTGGTAACAGCACTGGGACTTTTCATTGTATCAATGTTCACTTTGTGCGTCTTTCATAACTGGCAATATTGTGTCTAAAATATATGTTACTCAATATTAACTTCTTGTTTATAGAACTTTTGTATAAAAGCAATGTCACATGAGCATGGGTGTTGTTCTGAATATCAGAATGGTTGTGATTACCTGTGGCCCTTGGCCTGTGGCTGAATCACAGCTGTATGATATTCTGGAACAGCAGCAGAATATTGATTACTTTCTTCTATCTTTTTATTCACAGACTGTTCATGACTCATGGCCAGGCTGCCCAGAGACCTGATGTGAACAGGGTTTCAGAATGTGTTGCCATCAGGCTTCTGAAAGAATATCGGGAAGCCAGAAATAGGCCAAAAGATAACAAGGGGAAAACGTTTCCCATTCCCCAGGCAATTGTCATGACATACAGTCACATCAAACAGCTGCTTGAAGACTGCAGAGAGTTACTGGACCAGACCAACTTAGTGCTAGTAACAATAAACAACACCACAGTCTCTTCTTGGTGAGATGTGTTTTGGCTTCCTTGATTCATTTCAATTGTAAAACATTTGTGATATATTTGTATGAACAATATACAGAAATAAAAATTAACTGCAAGTTCATTCTATTGAGAACATCTTATGCAATTCAGTTCAATTACTAAAACTGTCTAATCCGTCCCCCCACCCACA
>JAAGNN010000030.1:1879186-1927967 GCA_012411365.1 Ameiurus melas | reverse complement strand
AAATAATAGATTAGAATCCGCCAGAGCTTTAACGCTTTCTGTTCAGATGGCTGCTTTTAGGCCCACTGGAGCGGCATATCTTGTTTAGTATAATCTTTAACCTCCTGATGAGGTTGTGTCCTGCATCAAAGGGGCTGTACCCCCTTTGACTAACTCTCGTAGGTTTCTCGGGCTCGTGTAGTTTAAAGGTGTTGGTGAGGTGAGGGGTACGAGGCTGAACTTCTATTCATTTCCTAGGCAACCAGCTATAACTAAGTTCGGTAGGCTTGTCACCTCTACCCGGAGATCTTCCCACTCTTTTGCCACAGAGACGGGTTGGCCCTAATTTATAGGCTGTCTCGGGGTAGCTCACTTAGTTTCGGGGTCTAGAACTAAAGTGCGCTTTGCTCGGAGGACTGGCTAAATCATGATGCAAAAGGTACGAGGTTTAGTCTCTGCTTTATTGTGCTTTAATGATTTATTTCATTTCTCTTTCAGCGTTCCCTTACGGTACTTTATTTATTGCTTTGTTATTACCTTTTCTGTCACACGTACTAGGGCGGTAGAATGTTTTAATTTGGGGCGTTGTGGTTTTTTGGAGTATTTTAATGTTGTTTTAGGTATTCTGGGGGTTAAGCTAGCTTTTTGGCTCAGGGCGATCCAATTTGCATGGATGTTTTCTCGGTGTAAGGGAGATGCTTGGCTATCTCAGCCACGTCCTGATTGTTCCAAGTGCACCTTCCGGTACACTTACCATGTTACGACTTGCCTCCCCGTATTGATGTGGAGTGTATTATATATGTGGAATAGTTATGTGTAGGGGAGAGTGACGGGCGGTGTGTGCGCGTCTCAGAGCCTAATTCAAAAGGACACTCTGTTTGCTTTTTACTACTAAATCCACCTTCAGGCAATAATTTTCATAATGCCGTTCGTTTAGTATTCTAGTTGTAGAAAATGTAGCCCATTTCTTCCCACTTCGTACGCTACACCTCGACCTGACGTTTTTGGGCGGGCCCATTTTGCTTACTGTTAGACCTTCACAGGGTAAGCTGACGACGGCGGTATATAGGCGGTATTAACAAGAAGTGGTGAGGTTTAACGGGGGTTATCGGTTATAGAACAGGCTCCTCTAGGTGGGTCTGAGACACCGCCAAGTCCTTTGGGTTTTAAGCTATGCTCGTAGTACCCGGGCGGATGTGTGTGTAAGGATACATCTGGGTTTAAGGCTAAGCATAGTGGGGTATCTAATCCCAGTTTGTTTCTTAGCTTTCGTGGGGTCAGGTATATTTTTTAAAGCTACTTTCGTGTTAGGGCTTCGTGCCCCCGGAATGCGTATGACGGCTTAGGGGATCTTTAGCTTTATTTGTTGTTGTCCTTAACCACCCTTTACGCCGTGGCTAGCAACTAGGGTCTTTCGTATAACCGCGGTGGCTGGCACGAATTTTACCGGCCCTAATAACCCTAACTAAGTCAAGTTTGCACTTATGGCTTAATGTCTATTACTGCTGAGTTCCCTTGGGGGAGTGGCGTAGCAAGGCGTCTTGGGCGCGATCTGTAGAGGATGTGCCTGATGCCTGCTCCTCGTCCCCGGGCAGGGGATTGAGGGCATTCTCACAGGGGTGCGGAGACTTGCATGTATAAATTGGGTTAAAGCTGATAGTAAAGTCAGGACCAAGCCTTTGTGCCTGCGGAACGTTTCTAGGGATCATCTTAACATCTTCAGTGTTATGCTTTGGTTTAAGCTACGCTAGCTATACAATATAATGTGAATTTATAACACTATATATCAACACACATCACCACTCGTTGAATACGCCAACCGAGCCTTACCTGGTTTAGGGGTTTAACAGGATAAATTAGGAATCGTACGGCGTAGGGGGTAGGGGGGTTTACCGCGCGCGAGGCACCCCGGGGGATCTCAGGCAGGTATGAGGAAGTAGCAGCATGTTATGTACTTGATAGAGATATATGTAATTATTTCAGGTATGTCATTAAAACATTACATAATCTTTTGCTTTTTCATAGAATAGGACTACCTTAATATATTTGTTGAACTTTCCTACATGAAATATGCCAGATGAAAGTGACCTAAAAAATAAAAAACCCCATGCCTGTAAAAGAACGCCTTGGCTTGGGGGGTGCTTGCTACGGCTAAGTTACACCATTAAGTGATGTCAGGATAATTAATAAAATGAGGGGTTTAAACGTATGGACCTGAAATAGGAACCAGATGCCAGTAATAGTGCAAGTTGTGTGACCCCCACAAGTTTTGTCCTTGATCGTTCAAGGACCGTGTATCTTAAGGTATATAGGGATGGTGGTCTCTTACTACATTAAATATTTGGTTTACAAGATTAGTTGGGGAACGCATAGAAAATGGTTATATGGAAGTGTTTAGGAATTATACAATTGCTCATTTTAAAATAAAATACTTATGAGTTTGAATAATTTATGGTTTATGTTCTGTTTCTTTTAATGTTGTAAGCAAAAATGTTTAATGTAGTGATATGTTGATATTACATGTAATGTGCTAAACCATAATGTAATATTATACATAATATGTACTATATCATAGTGTTGAATTATGCATAATATGTACTATACCATAGTGAATTAATGTATGTTGAAAATTTTAAGTTTAAAGAACAGAAAATAGTTTAATTAAGAATTCTAGCTTTGGGAGTTAGGGGTGGGAGTTAAAATCTCTTTTTTCTGGCACTAGGAGGGGATTTAGCCCTCAATCTCCGGATTACAAGACCGGTGCTTTATGATTAAGCTACTAGAGCATTTTAAATTTATGGTTTTGTTTTCTAATCAACCTGTTAGAGGGTTAAAAATTAGGAAAAGGGAGAAGTATAGCGCAGAGGCGATTTGTCCAATGATGATAAATGGGTGTTCGACGGGTATTCCGCCGATTCATGTTAAGATAGCTACGTCTGCTACAAGGGTTCAAAATAGAAGTTGGGAGATGGGGCGGAAAGTGAGGCCTTGTTGTTTGGATGTATGTAATAGGGGGACAACTATCAGTACTAAGATAGAGAGGAGGAGGGCTAAGACCCCTCCCAATTTGTTTGGGATTGATCGTAGGATGGCGTAGGCAAACAGGAAATATCATTCGGGTTTAATGTGAGGGGGTGTTACTAGGGGGTTGGCCGGGGTGAAGTTTTCTGGATCACCAAGGAGGTTGGGGGAGAAAAGGGCTAATAAGGCGAGGGCTACGACAAGGAAGGCGAAGCCTAAGAGGTCCTTATATGAGAAATAGGGGTGAAAGGAAATTTTATCTGCGTCAGAATTTAGTCCAATGGGATTATTGGAACCTGTTTCATGTAAAAAGAGGGCATGCAAAAGTGTTGCTGCAACAACTGCAAATGGGAGTAGGAAGTGAAATGCGAAGAATCGGGTTAATGTTGCATTGTCTACGGAAAACCCCCCTCAGATTCATTGTACGAGGGCATCTCCTATGTATGGCACAGCTGATAGGAGGTTCGTGATTACTGTGGCACCTCAGAATGATATTTGTCCTCATGGTAGGACATATCCTACAAATGCGGTTATTATTACTAATAGAAGAAGGACTACCCCAATGTTTCAGGTTTCTTTATAAAGATAGGAGCCGTAATAAAGGCCTCGTCCAATGTGGAGGTAAATGCAAATGAAGAAGAAGGAGGCTCCGTTGGCGTGTAGATTGCGGATGAGTCATCCATAGTTTACGTCCCGGCAGATGTGGGCTACGGATGAAAAAGCAGTTGAGATGTCTGATGTGTAGTGTATGGCTAGGAATAGTCCTGTTAGGATTTGTATCATAAGACATAATAATAATAGGGAACCAAAGTTTCATCATGCGGAGATGTTAGATGGGGCGGGGAGGTCGATTAGTGCGTTGTTGGCAATTTTGAAGAGGGGGTGGGTTTTTCGGGTGACCATAGTTCTCATAGTTGAATAACAACGGTGGGTTTTCAAGTCATTAGTCCTGGTTAGAGCCCGGGTGAGAATTATGACATATTTTCTTGATCTGTTTTTGTTAAGTTTAGTGGTTGGGTTGGTGGGGGTTGCTTCTAATCCTGCACCTTATTTTGCTGCCTTGGGCCTGGCTGTGGCGGGAGGGGTTGGGTGTGGGGTGCTGGTGGGACATGGGGGGTCGTTAGTAGGTTTAATGTTGTTTTTAATTTATTTGGGGGGAATGTTGGTGGTATTTGCATATTCGGCGGCTTTAGCCGCTGAGCCGTTTCCTGAAACATGGGGGGTGGGGTCGGTGAAGGCCTATGTTTTGATATACTTGTTGGGTGTGGGGGTTGCGGTGTGATGATTTTGAGGCGGGTACGGGGGGTACCTAGTTGTTGATGAGTTTAAGGAGTTTTTTGTGGTTCGTGGGGATATTGGGGGGATTTCTTTTATATATTCTTGGGGCGGGGGGATGTTGGTGGTGTGTGCGTGGGTTTTACTGTTGTGTCTTTTTGTAGTGTTGGAGCTAACTCGTGGTTTAAATCGGGGAGCGCTTCGGGCGGTCTAAGTTGAGGAAAGTAGCACGATAATTAAAATTGTAGAAATTAGATAAAAGGTTAGGTAAACTTTAATAATGTTGGTGTTAATGTTATCAAATATTGAGGAAAGGGTGAAGTGTATGGGATGAAGCCCTTTGGGGCCTATTTCTATTCATTGTCGGTCAAGTTTTGTGGCTTGTTTTCCTAGGGCAAGGTTAAATTTAGGAATGGAGCGATGAATAATTGATGGGAAGAATCCTAACATGTTAGAGAAGTTGTGTGGGGTCAAAAGAGAGGTGATTTTGATTTGTTTGGATGTTGTAGTGGCTAGTGCCAGGGCGATAATAAGACCAATAATTGTGACTGCTATAGCAGCTACTTTAAGGGAGAGGGGTATTGTTATCGTAGGGGTTTTAGATGGTAGGAAATTTGAGTAGTAATAATTAGTCCTGCGACCATACCTCTCCTCAGGCCAGGCGCCCAATTGATGCGATTACTGTGGGATGATTTTCATTAATGGGGACACATGGCTGAAAAATCGGGGTGAACCCATTACTGCCAAAGTAGATAAATCCGTAGACTGTAAACTGCAGTAAAGCGTGTGGCAACTAATGTTAGGTTAGGGGCTCAGGCGTTTAAATGGGAGGTATTAAGAGTCAATAATTGCATCTTTGAAAAGAAACCTGCTAGAAGGGTATTCCCAGCAGTGCGAGGCTGCCAATAATAAGACAAGAGAAGTGAATGGCATAAGCTTATGTAGGCCGCCCATTTTTCGAATATCTTGCCTCATCATTGAGGCTATGAATAATTGAGCCGGAGCACAAAACATAGCCTTAAAGAAGGCATGAGTGCAGATGTGGAGGAAGGCTAGTTGGGGTTGATTAAGGGCCGATGGTTACTATTATGAGACCCAATTGACTCTGATGTTGAGAATGCCACAATTTTTTGATGTCGTTCTGGGTGAGGGCGCAGCAGGTTGCGGTAAATAGCGCTGTTAGGGCGCCGAGACATAGGCAGGTGGTGAGGACTAGTTGGTTGCTTTCATCAGAGGATGTAGGCGACCAATAAAAAATCCTGCAACGACCATAGTGCTCGAGCGTAGGGCTGAAAACCGGGGTTGGCCTTCCATTGTTGAGGGTAGTCAGGGGTGAAGCCCAAATTGAGCAGATTTTCCTGTGGCGGCCAAGATACATCCATAAGTGGTAGAGTTACATCAAAAGTCTTTGGATAATAAAAAAGATCTGTGGGATTTCTCAAGAATTGAAGGTTTGTTGCAATTCAGGCAATTGCTAGAATTAGCCGGATGTCGCCAACTCGGTTATAAATAACTGCTTGAAGAGCTGCCGTATTGGCGTCGGTCCGGCCACATGTCATCACCCACCACAAGAAGGATATGATGCCAACACCGTCTTCAAAACAATAAACAGCTGAATAAATTATTATATGGTGACTAAAGTAATCATGGCTACTAGGAAAGTAATAAGTATTTGAAGAATCGGTCTCAGATACGGGTCGGAGTGTATATATCATGATGCAAAATTCTAGAACAGACCATGTGTTACGTATAGGGGCGATGGGAGGAAGATGTTTTTAAATAGTGGTCAACTTAAACTAATATTAATATCAAAATTTATGGAGCTTATTCAGTTTCAGGTTGTAATAACATTTTCGTTCCTTGGTCCAAAAAAAATAATGAGGGAATGGTGCTGATGAAAAATGCGGTGCTTACGGCAATTTTAACGTGTTTCAGGCCCACTTTTGGTCTAGGGTTTTGGGTTTAAAGTGTTATTATGGGCGGTGAAGTACTAGGACCGTAAGGGTAAGGAGGAGGGTGGTAGTCATAATATTTGCCATAGCTCCTACTTGAGTGTTGCACCAAGAGTTTTTGGTTCCTAAGACCAACGGATGAGCTTATTATCCTTAGAGCTGAATGAGCCACGGAGTTTAACCGTGATAATAGGGATTAGTAGTCTCTATGGCCTAGGGCCTCTTTCGGTGGATAAGGGGTTTAACCTCTGTCTTTAGAACCACAATCTAATGTTTTATATTAAACTATATCTACAGTATCATCAGCCTCATATGATCTCAGGCTTTGTGGATGAGGAGAGCAAACTGGGAGGAGGTGAAGAGTACTAGTAGATGTTCTCGTGTATGGAAGGGTTGAAGGTTATCAATATGTTGTGGGAGTGGGCCCTGTTGGGTTATTAGAAATAAATAAAAGTGAATATGCTGCGGTAATAAGTGCGTGCCGGCTCCAGTCAAAACTAGGGTTCATGGAGATCAGTTAAATAGAGCAGTAATAATACAAGCCTCCCATAAGGTTGGGCAGGGGAAGTGCTAAATTTGCTAGATTTGATAAGAATCATCAAACAGCGGTCAGGGAAAGTAATTCCAGTCCCCGAGCTAATATTATTGTTCGGCTATGGGTTCGTTCATATGTAGTGTTGGCCAGGCAGAACAGGGCGGATGATACCAGGCCGTGGGCAACTATTAGCAATGAGGGCCCCCGGTAAAAGCCTCATGGGGTTCGAATTAAAGATACCGCCTGCAACAAGACCTATAAGTGGCTTGCTACAGGACGAGTAGGCATCAGTGACTTTAAATCGGTTTGTCGAAGGCAAAATAGAACCTGCTGTTATAATAATTCCCTGGTGGCCAGAGCAATGATGTGGGGTAGACTATGTTCTTAGATAGGGGTCCAGGATTATTATACGTATTATACCGTAGCCTCCAAGTTTTAGTAAGTAGGATTGCGGCTAGTACCATTGACTGGCTACGGGGGCCCCCAATGTGGCTTTGGCAGTCAGAGGACCCATATAGAGGCATTTTTTACTAGAAGCTATGATTAGGCAGCCTACTATCAAATTTTTGTCTCCTCAGGGAGCTAAGGCCATAGGGTTGTGAATATTGAATAATAAACATAGAGAGGGAGCCTGTGGTTTGATATAAAAGGAGTGAGCGCAACCAGTAGGGGAGGGAGCCGCTAGGGTATAAAATAGAAAATATGTTCCTGCACTTAACCGCTCGGCTTGGATTTCCCCAGCGGCACAATGATGAGAGTAGGGATGAGGGTTGCTTCCAAATATGACGTAGAACATGATGATTTCGGTGGCCCCAAAGGCTATAATTAGAAAAGTTTGTGGTGGAGGCCAACAGGAGTAATATAGCTTCTGTTGCATGGGAGGTGGGTTCAGTTTTAACATGGTTTTGGCTGGCGAGAATTATATGGGGAGGAGTCACATGTGAGCAATTAAGAGGGGGGGTTGATAGGGCTCCAGCCCATATATGTGTTAGAGGATGCCCAGTCTGTTTCTGAAGGTCAATTAATCTCAAGTTAGGACTAAACAGGGCGATAATTAAACTTTGAAGGGGTTGTGGTGGCCTCAGAGCCATTTGGGGAAGAGAGTCAAATTGTGGGAAATAGTATTATTGTTGGAATAAGAATTTTTTAGCATTTAGTAAGCTCTTAGGGACCGTAGGCGATCCGTGCCGTGAGTTCGGGCTGTGGCAACTAGCAGGCTAGCCCGCGCCAGCTTCACAGGCTGAAAAGGCTAAGAGTAGAATAGGGGCAGCAGAGAAGGCAGTCGTTTCTAGTTGAAGTATCTCAAAGGGCAAGGGCGATGAATAAAAGATAATATCATGCCTTCTAAGCATAGTAGGGCCGAGAGCAGATGGGTAATGATGAAATGCTAGTCCTGTGAGTCCTAGGATAAATGCTGAGGTAAAGCTGAAGTAAACTGGTGTCATAAGGGGACTGCGGAATTAAACCGCGGTTTTCTGAGTCGAAATCAGAGGTCTTAGTTTGACTAGTCCCCCATTCGGCCCATATTTTCTCCTAGGCCTCCCTTGTATTCACTCATACCAAGCCTAGGTGAGTAGAATTAAGATAGCAGCCTCATAAAAGGTACATGTGGGGTCAAGTAATTGATTTCCATGGAAGTGGGGAGAAGAAGGGCAATTTCTAGACTGCAGTAAAATGCCACGCGCACTGTGAAAGAAGCGTGTAAGGAAAAATGGTAACGTGCAGAGCCTAGTGGGTCAAAAGCCACATCTCATATGGGGAAAGTTTTTCTGCGTCGGGGTTTATTTGGGGCAATCAAATGATACTGTGGGCTAAGATTAAAGAGAGAATAATAGTAATAAGTATAATTATAATTAAGTTCATTATCTTTCCTTGGATTTTAACCAAGACTAGATGATTGGAAGTCATTCGTACCAACTTTAATACTAGAAAGATATGAGCCCCATCAGTAACAGAGACGTATAAGAATAATCATACAACATCTACGAAGTGTCGGGGTATCAGGCGGCGGTCAAATCCAAAGTGTGTTCTGACGTAAAGTGATACTGGATTTGTCGAAGGAGGCAGATAGCAAGAAAGGTTGAGCCAATGATAACGTGAAGTCCATGAAAGTTCGTTGTTGGCTGAAGAAAGTTGAGCCATATACCCATCTGCAATAGTGAAAAGGGGCCCTCGTAGTACTCCATGGTTTGAAGGGCAGTGAAGTAGAAACCTAAAAGAATTGTAAGAGCAAGGGATTGAACTGCTTTGCTGTTCTCCCTTCTATGAGGCTGTGGTGGGGATCATGTTACGGTAACCCCGATGCCAGCAGCACTGCTGTATTAAGAAGGGGACTTCGGGGAATGGATCAAGAGGAGTAATACCGGCGGGGGTCAGCATCCTCCGAGTTCTGGGGTTGGGGCGAGGCTGGAGTGGTAGAATGCCTCAAAAATCCAAGAAAGAAAAAATACTCTCAGAAGTAATGAATAGGATTATTCGTACCAAAAGCCTTTTGGACTGGGGCGTATGATGTCCTTGGAAGGTGCCCTCGATAATATCTCGTCATCATTGATATATGGTAAGCAGGGCGCAGTAGAATAAGTCCCAGTGATTAGAACAGTTGGAGTGAAAGTGGAATCAGATTGATAGACCTTTTGATGTTATTAGGGAGTGCAAAAGCTACTGTCCTGTGAGGGGGCAGGGCTAGTCAACCATGTGGTATGCGTGTGCTTGGTGGGTCATTATACGTTTTTCTTGTAAGCATAGACTCAGTAAAAGAACAACATACGTAGGCCTGGATAATGGTATACTGCAACCTCTAGAAGTGTTAGCAATACTAAAAGAATGGCGGTGAGAGCTACTGTAGTTGACTACTGGCATATGGGTAATAGGTTGCTGTAGAAATTGGAGTTGAATAAGAGGTGCGTCGGCTGTAAGATTAGCGTAAGTTGACCTCAAGTGCCAAGGGGCGAATAAATAAAAGGCTAATAATGGTTTTCCACAATAATAGAATTAGATTAAGGGGGGGGGTACCTTCTGGCAGGGAGTAAGTGCCCTAGGGCCGCGGGTGGGTTGGATTTCGAGTCCAATAATGACTGTGGCTAATCACAGTGGGAGGGCTAGTCCCATATTTAGTGATAGTTGGGGTGGTGGGGGGTAAAGGTATAGGTAGAGCCCAATACGTTTAGGGTAAGAACAAAAATAAAGAGTGAGGTGTAGAATTAGGGTTCATTTGTGTGCCCGGATTTAGGGGGTGAGCAGTTGTTGTGTAAAGGTTTTAATAAATCAGCTGTAGGAGGAGATTAGTCGGTTGTTTTGATAACGACGGACGGAGATGGAATTAAGATTCATGGTAGGGGGAGTGCAATGGCAATTAGTGGAATGCTAGGTGTGTAGGGGCTTATAAATTGGTCAAACAGGTTTAATGCCATGGTCAGTTTAGTATCTGATTATGTGCTTTCGGGTTTAGTGCTGTAATTTCATGAGAAGGTGTGGTTTAGGACCTTTGTTTGGAATTACCAAGCTAGGAAGATTAGTCACGAGAATAAGCAAGAATGTCAAATCATGGGGAAGGGGGTTTAGTTGTGGCATAGTCACTAGGGGGGTGGGGGGTCAACTTTAGCTTCAAAGGGCAATGCTAGGCCCTATTTACTTCCTAGTGAGTGTCTTCAAGCATAGAGAGGATCAGCCTTCAAAAGTGTTCTAGAGGAACGGTTCTACAACAATAGGCATAAAACTGTGGTTGGCCCCACAAATTCTGGTAGAACATTGTCCATAAAACACCCGGGGAAGTAATAAGATGCTTGGTTAAGTGCAGTCCTGGTACGGCATCTATTTTAATGCCAAGTGGGGAACGGCTCAGGAGTGAAGGACATCTTCAGCTGATACCAGAACTCGAATTGCAGACGCTAGGATTACATATTCTGGATGATCTGGTTTCAAGTAACGGAATATCCAAAGCAAAGGTCTTGTGTAGGAAATTATATATGAATTAAAGGCAGGTTTTCGTAGTCAGTATATTCATAACTTCAGTATCATTGGTGACCCAGTAGCTTTACGTTAAATAATACTTACCTCAATCCATTAGTAGAGGATCTCGGAGAGTAGTGAAGGGCGATTAGAATAAGAATTACTGCCGGAAGGATGGTTCAAACAATTTCAATTTCTTGGGAGTCCAAAATATACTATATGAAGAGTTTGGTGTGGTATTATAACAACACAATAATATAAGGTGATTAAGGTGTTAATTAGAAAACGTGATTATTAAGGCATACAATGTGGAAGTGCAGAAGTTCTTCTATTACAGGGGAGGCTGCGTCTGGGAATCCATGTTGAGAGGGATTAGGAAGGAGGTAGTTAAAGATACGCAGGATTTCAACTTACACCTTTGCCTTGACAAGGCAAGGTATTGTTCAATTATACTAGTATCTTATAGAAGAAAGTAACAGAGTGGTTATGTGACGGTTTGAAACTAGTGTATGGGGGTTGATTCTTCCTTTCTCGTTAGTTCGTTTGCACTTGTACGAAGGCTGGCTTAAATGTGTGGTAGGAGGGGGCATCAGTATCATACCTACATTTGTAGAAGTATCAACGGAAACTTCGTTTGGCAGTGAAGGCTTTAAAAATATATAAGAATATTACAACTGCTACTAGGGATACTAAGGAGCCAATAGAGGAGATAATATTTATAATGAATAGGTGCATCGGAGTAGTTGAGTATCGCGGGCATGCCCGCGAGGCCAGGAAATGTGAGGTAAAAAAAGGTGAGGTTTACTCCACAAATATTGTTCCAAAGTGTGATTTGTTCAGGTATCATGCATTGTGTATCCTGTAGAGAGAGAAATCAGTGGACGAAGGGCTCCCATGATAGCAAAGACTGCACCCATTGATAATACATAGTGGAAGTGGGCTACCACATAATAAGTATCATGTGCAATACGATGTCTAGAGATGAGTTGGCCAGAACAATTCCGGTAAGCCCTACGGTAAAAGAGGGAAGATGAAGCCTAGGGCTCAGAGCAGGGGTGTTTCTCATTTAATGGACCCTCCGTGGCAAAGGTGGCGAGTCAGCTAAATACTTTTACACCGGTTGGGATGTACACTAATTATTGTTGCCGGATGTAAATATGCTCGAGTGTCTACATCACCTATACCTACTGTAAATATGTGATGAGCTCATACCGATGAAGCCCAAGAAGGCCAATGGCCATTATAGCTCATACTATTCCCCCACATATAGCCGAACGGTTCTTTTTGCCTGCATAATATGCTACAATATGAGAGATCATGCCGAAGCCGGGTAAAAATTAAAATATATACTTCAGGATGGCCGAAGAACCAGAAAAGATAGTTGGTATAAAATAGGGTCCCCTCCTGCCAAGGTCAAAGAATGTGGTGTTTAAGTTTCGATCCAGTTAGATATTGTAATACCAGCCACTAAGACTGGGGAGAGATAATAATAGGAGGACAGCTGTGATAAGAACAGCTCAAACAAATAGGGGCGTTTGATACCGTGAAATTGCGGGGGCTTCCATATTGATAATAGTTGGCCAATTAAATTAATGGCCCCTAGGAGAATAGATGAGACCCCTGCAAGTGAAGTGAAAGATAGTTAGATCTACAGAGGCTCCTGCATGTGCAAAGTTGCCAGCAAGTGGGGGATATACAGTTCATCCCAGTTTCCCGCCCCTGCTTCCAACTCCGGAGGAGGCCAGCAGGAGGGAGGAGGGATGGGGGAGGAGTCAGAAGCTTATATTATTTATTCCGGGAAAAGCCATGTCTGGTGCCCCAATCATAAGGGGTAAGGAGTCAGTTTCCCAACCCCAATCATAATTGGTATTACATAAAGAAATTATTACAAAGGCGTGGGCAGTAACAATAACATTATAAATCTGGTCAACGCCTAGAAGGGCACCAGGTTGGGCTAGCTCTGCCCGGATAAGCAGGCTAAGAGGGGCCGTACTTAACTATTCCGGCTCAAGCACCAAATACTAGGTAGAGGGTGCCAATGTCTTTGTGGTTGGTTGAGAAAAATCAGCGCGTGATCGTCACAGGTAGGGGTGGCCGAGATTAAGCGGCGGATTGTAGCTCCGTGAACAAAGGTTAAGTCCTTTCCCTATCATAAGCCTTGTGGTGTATTCACATTAGATTGCAAATCTTAAGAAGCAGGCTAATCGCCTGCCGGGGCTTTCCCCGCCTTTTTGGCCGGGGCGGGGAAAGTAGATGAATGCTCGCTGGTTTGAGTACCTAGCTGTTAACTAGGAGTTTGTAGGATCGAGGCCTTCTCATCTAGAAAGGCTTTAGCTTAATTAAAGTGTCTGGGTTGCATTCAGAAGATGTGAGATAAAGTCTTGCAAGTCTTATGCAGAGATTAGGAGATTCTCACTCCTACTTAAAGCTTTGAAGGCTTTTGGTCTAGTATTATCCTAAATCTCTAGTTGACTAGAGTTTGGGCTAAGGGGGTGAGGGGGAGGAGTAATAAAGTTATGGCTATTAGTGTAGCTAGGGGTAGGGTGGGTTGTGTATTTTGTATACGTCAGGGGGTAGTGGAGTTGTTTATGTTCGGGGAGATTGTTAGTGTTATGGCGTAGCAGAGTCGGAGATAGAAGTATAGACTTAGTAAAGCGCTGAGTGCTATTAGGGTTGCGGTGAGTGGAAGTCCTTGAATAGCAAGTTCTTGTAAAATTAATCATTTTGGTATGAAGCCTGTAAGTGGGGGGAGCCCACCCAGGGATAAGAGGGCCAGGGCGGCCATGGCTGTGGTGGTGGGTGCTTTAGTCCAGCTTATTGCTAGGGTATTAATTTTTGTGGTGGCTATTAACTTAAATGTTAAGAATGTTGCTGATGTTATAATAATGTAAGTGGTTAGTACGAGAATGGTCAGTTGTGGTTTAAATTGTGTGATGATAATTATTCAACCAAGGTGGGCGATGGATGAATAGGCTAAAATTTTTCGTAGTTGAGTTTGGTTTAGTCCCCCTCAGCCCCCGATGAAGACGGACAGGAGGCCCAAAGTTGTAAGTAGGAGGGGGTGAGTAAAGGAGGCTATTTGAATAATTAGTGCGAATGGGGCTAGTTTTTGTCAGGTGGCCATAATTAGTCCTGTAGAGAGGCTTAGGCCTTGCATAACGGGAGGTATTCAGAAGTGTACGGGGGCCAGTCCTACTTTTAGGGCAAGGGCTATAGTAATTAGGATAGTTGCGGCGGGAAATGAACAAAATGTTTCATTCTCCTGTGGTTCAAGCATTAATAGAACTAGCGAATAAGATGGTTGCTGCAGCTGCGGCCTGGGCTAAAAAATATTTGGTGGTGGCTTCTACTGCTCGGGGGTGGTGGTGTTGGGCTATTAGGGGTAGAATTGCTAGAGTATTAATTTCTAGCCCCATTCAGGCTAATAGTCAGTGAGAGCTTATGAAGGTGAGGGCTGTGCCCAGACCTAGGCTTGATAATAGAATTGTGATGACGTAGGGGCTCATTGGTAAGAGAAGGATTTTAACCTACATTTTTGGGGTATGGGCCCAAAAGCTTAATTTAGCTGATCTTACTAGGAAGTGGTGTAATGGAAACACTTGGAGTTTTGATCTCCATGATATAGGTTCAAGTCCTTTCTTTCTAAGGAGCCGGGGGGATTTTAGCCTCCATTTTTCACTCTATCAAAGTGGTCCTTTAGCATTCAGGCACGGCTCCATTATAGTTGAGGGGGTAGTCCTGTGAGTGCGATGGGCAGGGCGGTGTGTCATAAAATTAGGGCTAGTGTTATTGGTAAAAAATTTTTTCACACTAAATGTATAAGTTGATCATACCGGAAGCGGGGGTAGGAGGCGCGGACTCATAGAAATAACATAGATAATAGGGCGGTTTTTATTATAATATTCATTGTGGCTAGTTCGGGGGCGTGCGGGAAGTGTATTGCTCCTATAAATAAAATAGCGGATAATGTATTTATTAGAAGGATGTTGGCGTATTCGGCCAGAAAAAATAGTGCGAAAGGGCCGCCAGCGTATTCTACATTAAATCCGGATACTAGTTCTGACTCTCCTTCTGTTAGGTCAAATGGGGCCCGATTTGTCTCTGCAAGGGTAGAAATATATCATATAGCGGCCAGGGGTCAGGCTGGAATTAGAAGTCAAATCGCCTCTTGTGTTGTATTAAATATTTGGAGGGTAAAACCTCCTGTGAAGATGATAATTGATAATAAAATTAATCCTAGGCTTACTTCATAGGAAATGGTTTGGGCAACTGCTCGGAGGGCTCCAATTAGGGCATATTTTGAATTTGAGGCCCATCCTGACCCTAGAATAGAATAGACCGCCAGGCTAGAGAGGGCCAGGATAAATAGCATCCCAAGATTTAGGTCAGTTACTGGATGGGGGAGGGGTATGGGGGCTCATAATATTAGTGCTAGGGTAAGGGCTAGCATGGGGGTAGCGAGAAATAAAAATGGGGAGGAAGTTGATGGACGAATTGGTTCTTTAATAAATAGTTTAACTCCGTCTGCGATTGGTTGAAGGAGGCCGTAGGGGCCTACGACATTGGGGCCCTTCCGTAGTTGCATATATCCAAGGACTTTACGTTCAATTAGGGTTAGAAAGGCTACTGCTAGTAGAACTGGTACAATATAGGCCAGGGGGTTAATGATGTGGGTGATTAGGGGGGTTATCATAATTAAGAGGAGGACTTGAACCTCCGGGTGAAAGGGCTTAGGCCTTTTGCAATTGCCGGGCTCTGCCATCTTAATAATCTTATCTTGATACGGGATTGTGCCCTCCCTTTGTTTAATTTAGTTGATGTCATTAAGTTGGGGTGGGGCGTGCTGATAGCATAGGCCCCCCTTCTCCGGTCCTTTCGTACTAGGAAAAGTAGCATTACAGATAGAAACTGACCTGGATTACTCCGGTCTGAACTCAGATCACGTAGGACTTTAATCGTTGAACAAACGAACCCTTAATAGCGGCTGCACCATTAGGATGTCCTGATCCAACATCGAGGTCGTAAACCCCCTTGTCGATATGGACTCTGAAAGGGGATTGCGCTGTTATCCCTAGGGTAACTTGGTTCGTTGGTCGGCAGGTAGCCGGATCTTTTGGTCAGAGATTCTGCGACTTAGAGTTGTCACTCTTGGTTTTAGGGGGTTGCCCCAGTCCGCGTGGGAGCTTTATTTTCTCCCGTGGTCGCCCCAACAGAAGATTGGGATCAGGTGCTACTTAGTTTAACTGGGTTCTTGACGTAGTTGATCTTGTATCTTAAGCTCCAAAGGGTCTTCTCGTCTTGTAGGTGTATGTCCGCTTCTGCACGGGCAGATCAATTTCATTGACTTGAAAGGGGAGACAGCTAAGCCCTCGTTCCACCATTCATACAGGTCTCCATTTAAGAGACAAGTGATTGCGCTACCTTCGCACGGTCAAAATACCGCGGCCGTTTAACATGTCACTGGGCAGGCAAGACCTCCTATACGTTGATTTTTGCAGGAGGCGATGTTTTTGGTAAACAGGCGAGGCTTATGTTTGCCGAGTTCCTTCCTTTTCTTTTAGTCTTTCCTATAGTGCCTTCCGGTGTGGGGTCAACGATTGGGGTGTGTGGGGTTTTCTTGATATTTAATATGTCCACAATGCCCTCTTTAATTGGGTTCGTTAATTGCCAGTGGGGGGTCCAATTTAGCATACACGTAGGCTAGGAGAAGGGGGTTCCTTCTTATTACTCATTTTAGCAGTGTCTCTTCCATGCGGGCATGGATTGGCCTAGTATAATTAGGGGTTTAAGATATAATATTTAAATAATAGATTAGAATCCGCCAGAGCTTTAACGCTTTCTGTTCAGATGGCTGCTTTTAGGCCCACTGGAGCGGCATATCTTGTTTAGTATAATCTTTAACCTCCTGATGAGGTTGTGTCCTGCATCAAAGGGGCTGTACCCCCTTTGACTAACTCTCGTAGGTTTCTCGGGCTCGTGTAGTTTAAAGGTGTTGGTGAGGTGAGGGGTACGAGGCTGAACTTCTATTCATTTCCTAGGCAACCAGCTATAACTAAGTTCGGTAGGCTTGTCACCTCTACCCGGAGATCTTCCCACTCTTTTGCCACAGAGACGGGTTGGCCCTAATTTATAGGCTGTCTCGGGGTAGCTCACTTAGTTTCGGGGTCTAGAACTAAAGTGCGCTTTGCTCGGAGGACTGGCTAAATCATGATGCAAAAGGTACGAGGTTTAGTCTCTGCTTTATTGTGCTTTAATGATTTATTTCATTTCTCTTTCAGCGTTCCCTTACGGTACTTTATTTATTGCTTTGTTATTACCTTTTCTGTCACACGTACTAGGGCGGTAGAATGTTTTAATTTGGGGCGTTGTGGTTTTTTGGAGTATTTTAATGTTGTTTTAGGTATTCTGGGGGTTAAGCTAGCTTTTTGGCTCAGGGCGATCCAATTTGCATGGATGTTTTCTCGGTGTAAGGGAGATGCTTGGCTATCTCAGCCACGTCCTGATTGTTCCAAGTGCACCTTCCGGTACACTTACCATGTTACGACTTGCCTCCCCGTATTGATGTGGAGTGTATTATATATGTGGAATAGTTATGTGTAGGGGAGAGTGACGGGCGGTGTGTGCGCGTCTCAGAGCCTAATTCAAAAGGACACTCTGTTTGCTTTTTACTACTAAATCCACCTTCAGGCAATAATTTTCATAATGCCGTTCGTTTAGTATTCTAGTTGTAGAAAATGTAGCCCATTTCTTCCCACTTCGTACGCTACACCTCGACCTGACGTTTTTGGGCGGGCCCATTTTGCTTACTGTTAGACCTTCACAGGGTAAGCTGACGACGGCGGTATATAGGCGGTATTAACAAGAAGTGGTGAGGTTTAACGGGGGTTATCGGTTATAGAACAGGCTCCTCTAGGTGGGTCTGAGACACCGCCAAGTCCTTTGGGTTTTAAGCTATGCTCGTAGTACCCGGGCGGATGTGTGTGTAAGGATACATCTGGGTTTAAGGCTAAGCATAGTGGGGTATCTAATCCCAGTTTGTTTCTTAGCTTTCGTGGGGTCAGGTATATTTTTTAAAGCTACTTTCGTGTTAGGGCTTCGTGCCCCCGGAATGCGTATGACGGCTTAGGGGATCTTTAGCTTTATTTGTTGTTGTCCTTAACCACCCTTTACGCCGT
The DNA here is from genome assembly GCA_012411365.1 of Ameiurus melas. Classification (NCBI taxonomy): domain Eukaryota; kingdom Metazoa; phylum Chordata; class Actinopteri; order Siluriformes; family Ictaluridae; genus Ameiurus; species Ameiurus melas. Next base: position 1,910,082 of record JAAGNN010000030.1, on the reverse strand, counting down.
GGCTAGCAACTAGGGTCTTTCGTATAACCGCGGTGGCTGGCACGAATTTTACCGGCCCTAATAACCCTAACTAAGTCAAGTTTGCACTTATGGCTTAATGTCTATTACTGCTGAGTTCCCTTGGGGGAGTGGCGTAGCAAGGCGTCTTGGGCGCGATCTGTAGAGGATGTGCCTGATGCCTGCTCCTCGTCCCCGGGCAGGGGATTGAGGGCATTCTCACAGGGGTGCGGAGACTTGCATGTATAAATTGGGTTAAAGCTGATAGTAAAGTCAGGACCAAGCCTTTGTGCCTGCGGAACGTTTCTAGGGATCATCTTAACATCTTCAGTGTTATGCTTTGGTTTAAGCTACGCTAGCTATACAATATAATGTGAATTTATAACACTATATATCAACACACATCACCACTCGTTGAATACGCCAACCGAGCCTTACCTGGTTTAGGGGTTTAACAGGATAAATTAGGAATCGTACGGCGTAGGGGGTAGGGGGGTTTACCGCGCGCGAGGCACCCCGGGGGATCTCAGGCAGGTATGAGGAAGTAGCAGCATGTTATGTACTTGATAGAGATATATGTAATTATTTCAGGTATGTCATTAAAACATTACATAATCTTTTGCTTTTTCATAGAATAGGACTACCTTAATATATTTGTTGAACTTTCCTACATGAAATATGCCAGATGAAAGTGACCTAAAAAATAAAAAACCCCATGCCTGTAAAAGAACGCCTTGGCTTGGGGGGTGCTTGCTACGGCTAAGTTACACCATTAAGTGATGTCAGGATAATTAATAAAATGAGGGGTTTAAACGTATGGACCTGAAATAGGAACCAGATGCCAGTAATAGTGCAAGTTGTGTGACCCCCACAAGTTTTGTCCTTGATCGTTCAAGGACCGTGTATCTTAAGGTATATAGGGATGGTGGTCTCTTACTACATTAAATATTTGGTTTACAAGATTAGTTGGGGAACGCATAGAAAATGGTTATATGGAAGTGTTTAGGAATTATACAATTGCTCATTTTAAAATAAAATACTTATGAGTTTGAATAATTTATGGTTTATGTTCTGTTTCTTTTAATGTTGTAAGCAAAAATGTTTAATGTAGTGATATGTTGATATTACATGTAATGTGCTAAACCATAATGTAATATTATACATAATATGTACTATATCATAGTGTTGAATTATGCATAATATGTACTATACCATAGTGAATTAATGTATGTTGAAAATTTTAAGTTTAAAGAACAGAAAATAGTTTAATTAAGAATTCTAGCTTTGGGAGTTAGGGGTGGGAGTTAAAATCTCTTTTTTCTGGCACTAGGAGGGGATTTAGCCCTCAATCTCCGGATTACAAGACCGGTGCTTTATGATTAAGCTACTAGAGCATTTTAAATTTATGGTTTTGTTTTCTAATCAACCTGTTAGAGGGTTAAAAATTAGGAAAAGGGAGAAGTATAGCGCAGAGGCGATTTGTCCAATGATGATAAATGGGTGTTCGACGGGTATTCCGCCGATTCATGTTAAGATAGCTACGTCTGCTACAAGGGTTCAAAATAGAAGTTGGGAGATGGGGCGGAAAGTGAGGCCTTGTTGTTTGGATGTATGTAATAGGGGGACAACTATCAGTACTAAGATAGAGAGGAGGAGGGCTAAGACCCCTCCCAATTTGTTTGGGATTGATCGTAGGATGGCGTAGGCAAACAGGAAATATCATTCGGGTTTAATGTGAGGGGGTGTTACTAGGGGGTTGGCCGGGGTGAAGTTTTCTGGATCACCAAGGAGGTTGGGGGAGAAAAGGGCTAATAAGGCGAGGGCTACGACAAGGAAGGCGAAGCCTAAGAGGTCCTTATATGAGAAATAGGGGTGAAAGGAAATTTTATCTGCGTCAGAATTTAGTCCAATGGGATTATTGGAACCTGTTTCATGTAAAAAGAGGGCATGCAAAAGTGTTGCTGCAACAACTGCAAATGGGAGTAGGAAGTGAAATGCGAAGAATCGGGTTAATGTTGCATTGTCTACGGAAAACCCCCCTCAGATTCATTGTACGAGGGCATCTCCTATGTATGGCACAGCTGATAGGAGGTTCGTGATTACTGTGGCACCTCAGAATGATATTTGTCCTCATGGTAGGACATATCCTACAAATGCGGTTATTATTACTAATAGAAGAAGGACTACCCCAATGTTTCAGGTTTCTTTATAAAGATAGGAGCCGTAATAAAGGCCTCGTCCAATGTGGAGGTAAATGCAAATGAAGAAGAAGGAGGCTCCGTTGGCGTGTAGATTGCGGATGAGTCATCCATAGTTTACGTCCCGGCAGATGTGGGCTACGGATGAAAAAGCAGTTGAGATGTCTGATGTGTAGTGTATGGCTAGGAATAGTCCTGTTAGGATTTGTATCATAAGACATAATAATAATAGGGAACCAAAGTTTCATCATGCGGAGATGTTAGATGGGGCGGGGAGGTCGATTAGTGCGTTGTTGGCAATTTTGAAGAGGGGGTGGGTTTTTCGGGTGACCATAGTTCTCATAGTTGAATAACAACGGTGGGTTTTCAAGTCATTAGTCCTGGTTAGAGCCCGGGTGAGAATTATGACATATTTTCTTGATCTGTTTTTGTTAAGTTTAGTGGTTGGGTTGGTGGGGGTTGCTTCTAATCCTGCACCTTATTTTGCTGCCTTGGGCCTGGCTGTGGCGGGAGGGGTTGGGTGTGGGGTGCTGGTGGGACATGGGGGGTCGTTAGTAGGTTTAATGTTGTTTTTAATTTATTTGGGGGGAATGTTGGTGGTATTTGCATATTCGGCGGCTTTAGCCGCTGAGCCGTTTCCTGAAACATGGGGGGTGGGGTCGGTGAAGGCCTATGTTTTGATATACTTGTTGGGTGTGGGGGTTGCGGTGTGATGATTTTGAGGCGGGTACGGGGGGTACCTAGTTGTTGATGAGTTTAAGGAGTTTTTTGTGGTTCGTGGGGATATTGGGGGGATTTCTTTTATATATTCTTGGGGCGGGGGGATGTTGGTGGTGTGTGCGTGGGTTTTACTGTTGTGTCTTTTTGTAGTGTTGGAGCTAACTCGTGGTTTAAATCGGGGAGCGCTTCGGGCGGTCTAAGTTGAGGAAAGTAGCACGATAATTAAAATTGTAGAAATTAGATAAAAGGTTAGGTAAACTTTAATAATGTTGGTGTTAATGTTATCAAATATTGAGGAAAGGGTGAAGTGTATGGGATGAAGCCCTTTGGGGCCTATTTCTATTCATTGTCGGTCAAGTTTTGTGGCTTGTTTTCCTAGGGCAAGGTTAAATTTAGGAATGGAGCGATGAATAATTGATGGGAAGAATCCTAACATGTTAGAGAAGTTGTGTGGGGTCAAAAGAGAGGTGATTTTGATTTGTTTGGATGTTGTAGTGGCTAGTGCCAGGGCGATAATAAGACCAATAATTGTGACTGCTATAGCAGCTACTTTAAGGGAGAGGGGTATTGTTATCGTAGGGGTTTTAGATGGTAGGAAATTTGAGGTAATAATTAGTCCTGCGACCATACTTCCTCAGGCCAGGCGCCCAATTGATGCGATTACTGTGGGATGATTTTCATTAATGGGGGACATGGTTGAAAATCGGGGTGAACCCATTACTACAAAGTAGATAACCCGTAGACTGTAAACTGCAGTAAAGGAGGTGGCAACTAATGTTAGGGTTAGGGCTCAGGCGTTTAAATGGGAGGTATTAAGAGCTTCAATAATTGCATCTTTTGAAAAGAAACCTGCTAGGAAGGGTATTCCTGTTAGTGCGAGGCTGCCAATAATAAGACAAGAGGAAGTGAATGGCATAAGTTTATGTAGGCCGCCCATTTTTCGAATATCTTGCTCATCATTGAGGCTATGAATAATTGAGCCGGAGCACAAAAAGAGTATAGCCTTAAAGAAGGCATGAGTGCAGATGTGGAGGAAGGCTAGTTGGGGTTGATTAAGGCCGATGGTTACTATTATGAGACCCAATTGACTTGATGTTGAGAATGCTACAATTTTTTTGATGTCGTTCTGGGTGAGGGCGCAGGTTGCGGTAAATAGCGTTGTTAGGGCGCCGAGACATAGGCAGGTGGTGAGGACTAGTTGGTTGCTTTCTATCAGAGGATGTAGGCGAATTAATAAAAAAATTCCTGCAACGACTATAGTGCTCGAGTGTAGTAGGGCTGAAACCGGGGTTGGGCCTTCCATTGCTGAGGGTAGTCAGGGGTGAAGCCCAAATTGAGCAGATTTTCCTGTGGCGGCCAAGATAAGACCCATAAGTGGTAGAGTTATATCAAAGTCTTTGGATAATAAAAAGATCTGTGGGATTTCTCAAGAATTAAGGTTTGTTGCAATTCAGGCAATTGCTAGAATTAGGCCGATGTCGCCAACTCGGTTATAAATAACTGCTTGAAGAGCTGCCGTATTGGCGTCGGCCCGGCCATGTCATCACCCAATTAATAAGAAGGATATGATGCCAACACCTTCTCAGCCAATAAACAGCTGGAATAAATTATTGGCGGTGACTAAAGTAATCATGGCTACTAGGAAGAGTAATAAGTATTTGAAGAATCGGTTCAGATACGGGTCGGAGTGTATATATCATGATGCAAATTCTAGAATAGACCATGTTACGTATAGGGCGATGGGAGTGAAGATAAGTGAATAGTGGTCAAATTTAAAACTAATATTAATATCAAAATTTATGATATTTATTCAGTTTCAGGTTGTAATAACATTTTCTGTTCCTTGGTCCAAAAAAATAATGAGGGGAATGGTGCTGATGAAAAATGCGGTGCTTACGGCAATTTTAACGTGTTTCAGGGCCCATTCTTGGTCTAGGGGTTTTGGGTTTAGTGTTATTATAAGTGGTAGTACTAGGACTGTAAGGGTAAGGAGGAGGGTGGTAGTCATAATATTTGCCATAGCTCCTACTTGGAGTTGCACCAAGAGTTTTTGGTTCCTAAGACCAACGGATGAGCTATTATCCTTTAGGAGCTTCGAATGAGCCACGGAGTTTAACCGTGATAATAGGGATTAGCAGTCTCTATGGCCTAGGGGCCTCTTTCGGTGGATAAGGGGGGTTTAACCTCTGTCTTTAGAACCACAATCTAATGTTTTATATTAAACTATATCTACAGTATCATCAGCCTCATATGATCTCAGGCTTTGTGATGAGGAGAGCAACTGGGAGGAGGTGAAGAGTAATTAGTAGATGTTCTCGTGTATGGAAGGGTTGAAGGTTAATAATATGTTGTGGGAGTGGGCCTCGTTGGGTTATTAGAAATAAATAAAGTGAATATGCTGCGGTAATAAGTGTGCCGGCTCCAGTCAAAACTAGGGTTCATGGAGATCAGTTAAATAGAGCAGTAATAATTACAAGCTCTCCTATAAGGTTGGGCAGGGGGGGAAGTGCTAAATTTGCCAGATTTGATAAGAATCATCAAACAGCGGTCAGGGGAAAAATAATTTGTAGTCCCCGAGCTAATATTATTGTTCGGCTATGGGTTCGTTCATATGTAGTGTTGGCCAGGCAGAACAGGGCGGATGATACTAGGCCGTGGGCAACTATTAGTACGAGGGCCCCGGTAAAGCCTCATGGGGTCTGAATTAAGATACCGCCTGCAACAAGACCTATATGGCTTACAGACGAGTAGGCAATTAGTGACTTTAAATCGGTTTGTCGAAGGCAAATAGAACCTGTTATAATAATTCCTCACAGGGCCAGAGCAATGATGGGGTAGACTATGTCTTTAGATAGGGGGTCCAGGATTACTATTATACGTATTATACCGTAGCCTCCAAGTTTTAGTAGGATTGCGGCTAGTACCATTGATCCGGCTACGGGGGCCTCTACGTGGGCTTTTGGCAGTCAGAGGTGGACTCCATATAGAGGCATTTTTACTAGGAAGGCGATTAGGCAGCCTGCTCATCAAATTTTGTCTCCTCAGGAGCTAAGGGCCATAGGCTGTGAATATTGAATAATAAACATAGAGAGGGAGCCTGTGGTTTGATATAAAAGGAGGAGCGCAACCAGTAGGGGGAGGGAGCCGGCTAGGGTATAAAATAGAAAATATGTTCCTGCACTTAACCGCTCGGCTTGATTTCCTCAGCGGGTAATAATGATGAGAGTAGGGATGAGGGTTGCTTCAAATATGACGTAGAACATGATGATTTCGGTGGCCCCAAAGGCTATAATTAGAAAAGTTTGCAGGGAGGCCAACAGAGTAATATAGCTTCGTTGGCGGGAGGTGGGTTCAGTTTTAACATGGTTTTGGCTGGCGAGAATTATAAGGGGGAGGAGTCAACATGTGAGTACTAAGAGGGGGGTTGATAGGGGGTCTGTGCCCATATATGTGTTAGAGGATGCCCAGTCTGTTTCTGAAGGTCAATTAATTCAAGTTAGACTAAACAGGGCGATAATTAAACTTTGAAGGGTTGTGGTGGCTCAGAGCCATTTGGGGGAAGAGAGTCAAATTGTGGGAAATAGTATTATTGTTGGAATAAGAATTTTTAGCATTGTAGTAAGTTTAGGGACTGTAGGCGATCCGTGCCGTGAGTTCGGGCTGTGGCAACTAGCAGGGCTAGGCCCGCGCTAGCTTCACAGGCTGAAAAGGCTAAGAGTAGAATAGGGGCAGCAGAGAAGGCAGTCGTTTCTAGTTGAAGTATTCAAAGGGCAAGGGCGATGAATAAAGATAATATCATGCCTTCTAAGCATAGTAGGGCCGAGAGCAGATGGGTACGATGAAATGCTAGTCCTGTGAGTCCTAGGATAAATGCTGAGGTAAAGCTGAAGTAAACTGGTGTCATAAGGGGACCGCGGAATTAAACCGCGGTTTTCTGAGTCGAAATCAGAGGTCTTAGTTTGGACTAGTCCCCTATTCGGCCCATTCTAGGCCTCCTTGTATTCACTCATAAATTAAGCCTAGGGTGAGTAGAATTAAGATAGTTGCAGCTCATAAAAGGGTACATGTGGGGTCAAGTAATTGATTTCCCCATGGAAGTGGGAGAAGAAGGGCAATTTCTAGATCAAATAATAAGAATAAGATGGCGACTAGAAAGAAGCGTAAGGAAAATGGTAAACGTGCAGAGCCTAGTGGGTCAAAGCCACATTCATATGGGGAAAGTTTTTCTGCGTCGGGGTTTATTTGGGGCAATCAAAATGATACTGTGGCCAAGATTAAAGAGAGAATAATAGTAATAAGTATAATTGCTATAATTAAGTTCATTATCTTTCCTTGGATTTTAACCAAGACTAGATGATTGGAAGTCATTCGTACTAACTTTAATACTAGAAAGATATGAGCCTCATCAGTAAATAGAGACGTATAAGAATAATCATACAACATCTACGAAGTGTCAGTATCAGGCGGCGGCTTCAAATCCAAAGTGGTGTTCTGACGTAAAGTGATACTGGATTTGTCGAAGGAGGCAGATAGCAAGAAAGGTTGAGCCAATGATAACGTGAAGTCCATGAAAGCCTGTTGCTACGAAGAAAGTTGAGCCATATACTCCATCTGCAATAGTGAAAGGGGCCTCGTAGTATTCCATGGCTTGAAGGGCAGTGAAGTAGAAACCTAAAAGAATTGTAAGAGCAAGGGATTGAACTGCTTGCTTTCGTTCTCCTTCTATGAGGCTGTGGTGGGATCATGTTACGGTAACCCCCGATGCCAGCAGCACTGCTGTATTAAGAAGGGGGACTTCAAATGGATCAAGAGGAGTAATACCGGCGGGGGGTCAGCATCCTCCGAGTTCTGGGGTTGGGGCGAGGCTGGAGTGGTAGAATGCTCAAAAAAATCCAAGAAAGAAAAATACTTCAGAAGTAATGAATAGGATTATTCCGTACCGCAAGCCTTTTTGGACTGGGGGCGTATGATGTCCTTGGAAGGTGCCTTCTCGGATAATATCTCGTCATCATTGATATATGGTAAGAAGTAGTAGAATAAGTCCCAGTGTTATTAGAACAGTTGAGTGAAAGTGGAATCAGATTGCTAGACCTGATGTTATTAGGAGTGCAGCTACTGCTCCGGTGAGGGGCCATGGGCTTGGGTCAACCATGTGGTATGCGTGTGCTTGGTGGGCCATTATACGTTTTCTTGTAAGTATAGACTCAGTAAAAGAACAAATACGTAGGCCTGGATAATGGCTACTGCAATCTCTAGAAGTGTTAGCAATACTAAAAGAATGGCGGTGAGAGCTGCTACTGTAGTTATTATTGGCATAAGGGTAATAGTTGCTGTAGAAATTAGTTGAATAAGTAGGTGGCCGGCTGTAAGATTAGCTGTAAGTCGGACTCCAAGTGCCAAGGGGCGAATAAAAAGGCTAATGGTTTCAATAATAATTAGAATTGGGATTAAGGGGGCGGGGGTCCCTTCTGGTAGGAGGTGCCCTAGGGCCGCGGTGGGTTGATTTCGGAGTCCAATAATGACTGTGGCTAATCACAGTGGGACGGCTAGTCCCATATTTAGTGATAGTTGTGTGGTGGGGGTAAAGGTATAGGGTAGTAGCCCTAATATGTTTAGGGTAAGAATAAAAATTATTAGTGAGGCCAGAATTAGGGCTCATTTGTGTCCGCCCGGATTTAGTGGGGTGAGCAGTTGTTGTGTAAAGGTTTTAATAAATCAGCTTTGTAGCGAGATTAGTCGGTTGTTTTGATAACGGGCGGTCGGAGATGGAATTAAGATTCATGGTAGGGTGAGTGCAATGGCAATTAGTGGAATGCCTAGGTGTGTGGGGCTTATAAATTGGTCAAACAGGTTTAATGCCATGGTCAGTTTCAGGTATCTGATTTAAGGTTTTCGGCGTTTAGTGCTGTAATTTCATTTGTGAAGGTGTGGTTTAGGACTTTGTTTGGAATTACTGTTAGGAAGATTAGTCACGAGAATACAAGAATTGCAAATCATGGGGCGGGGTTTAGTTGTGGCATGTCACTAGGGGCGGTTGGGGGCCGCCAATCTTTAGCTTAAAAGGCTAATGCTAGGCCCTATTTAGCTTCCTAGTGAGGCGTCTTCAAGCATAAGAGAGGATCAGCCTTCAAAGTGTTCTAGAGGAACGGCTTCTACAACAATAGGCATAAAACTGTGGTTGGCCCCACAAATTTCAGAACATTGTCCATAAAATACTCCGGGGCGGGAAGTAATAAAAGATGCTTGGTTAAGTCGTCCTGGTACGGCATCTATTTTAATGCCAAGTGCGGGAACGGCTCAGGAGTGAAGGACATCTTCAGCTGATACCAGAACTCGAATTGGGGACTCTATTGGGATTACTATTCGATGATCTGTTTCAAGTAATCGGAATTGTCCTGGGGCAAGGTCTTGTGTAGGAATTATATATGAATCAAAGGCCAGGTTTTCGTAGTCAGTATATTCATAACTTCAGTATCATTGGTGACCCATAGCTTTTACTGTTAAATGGGGGTCATTTACCTCATCCATTAGGTAGAGGATTCGGAGAGAAGGAAGGGCGATTAGAATAAGAATTACTGCCGGAAGGATGGTTCAAACAATTTCAATTTCTTGGGAGTCCAAAATATATTTATTGGTGAGTTTGGTGGTCACTATAACAACAATAATATATAAGATTAAGGTGCTAATTAGGAAAACGATTATTAAGGCATGGTCGTGGAAGTGCAGAAGTTCTTCTATTACAGGGGAGGCCGCGTCTTGGAATCCTAGTTGTGAGGGATGTGCCATTAAGCTGTGAGGCTTAAGATACGCAGGATTTCAACCTACAATTTTGCCTTGACAAGGCAAGGTATTGTTCAATTATACTAGTATCTTATAGAAGAAAGTGACAGAGTGGTTATGTGACTGGCTTGAAACTAGTTTATGGGGGTTCGATTCCTTCCTTTCTCGTTAGTTCGTTTGCACTTGTACGAAGGCTGGCTCTTCAAATGTGTGGTAGGGAGGGGGGCATCCATGTAGTCATTCTACATTTGTAGAAGTAAGCTCAACGGACAGTACTTCTCGTTTGGCAGTGAAGGCTTCTCATAAAATATATAAGAATATTACAACTGCTACTAGGGATACTAAGGAGCCAATAGAGGAGATAATATTTCATAATGAATATGCATCGGGGTAGTCTGAGTATCGCCGGGGCATGCCCGCGAGGCCTAGAAAATGTTGTGGAAAAAAGGTGAGGTTTACTCCTACAAATATTGTTCCAAAGTGGATTTTTGTTCAGGTATCATGCATTGTGTATCCTGTAAAGAGAGGGAATCAGTGGACGAAGGCTCCCATGATAGCAAAGACTGCACCCATTGATAATACATAGTGGAAGTGGGCTACCACATAATAAGTATCATGTAATACGATGTCTAGAGATGAGTTGGCCAGAACAATTCCGGTAAGCCCCCCTACGGTAAAGAGGAAGATGAAGCCTAGGGCTCAGAGCAGGGGTGTTTCTCATTTAATGGACCCTCCGTGTAAGGTGGCGAGTCAGCTAAATACTTTTACACCGGTTGGGATTGCAATAATTATTGTTGCGGATGTAAAATATGCTCGAGTGTCTACATCTATACCTACTGTAAATATGTGATGAGCTCATACGATGAAGCCTAGAAGGCCAATGGCCATTATAGCTCATACTATTCCCATATAGCCGAACGGTTCTTTTTTGCCTGCATAATATGCTACAATATGAGAGATCATGCCGAAGCCGGGTAAAATTAAAATATATACTTCAGGATGGCCGAAGAACCAGAAAAGATGTTGGTATAAAATAGGGTCCCCTCCTCCTGCCGGGTCAAAGAATGTGGTGTTTAAGTTTCGATCAGTTAGAAGTATTGTAATACCAGCCGCTAAGACTGGGAGAGATAATAATAGGAGGACAGCTGTGATAAGAACAGCTCAAACAAATAGGGGCGTTTGATACTGTGAAATTGCGGGGGGCTTCATATTGATAATAGTTGTAATAAAATTAATGGCCCCTAGAATAGATGAGACCCCTGCAAGGTGAAGTGAAAAGATAGTTAGATCTACAGAGGCTCCTGCATGTGCAAGGTTGCCAGCAAGTGGGGGATATACAGTTCATCCTGTTCCCGCCCCTGCTTCAACTCCGGAGGAGGCCAGCAGGAGGAGGAGGGATGGGGGGAGGAGTCAGAAGCTTATATTATTTATTCGGGGAAAAGCCATGTCTGGTGCCCCAATCATAAGGGGTACGAGTCAGTTTCCAAATCCCCCAATCATAATTGGTATTACTATAAAGAAAATTATTACAAAGGCGTGGGCAGTAACAATAACATTATAAATCTGGTCATCGCCGAGAAGGGCACCAGGTTGGGCTAGCTCTGCCCGGATAAGCAGGCTAAGGGCTGTGCCAACTATTCCGGCTCAAGCACCAAATACTAGGTAGAGGGTGCCAATGTCTTTGTGGTTGGTTGAGAAAAATCAGCGCGTGATCGTCACAGGTAGGGTGGCCGAGAGTTAGGCGGCGGATTGTAGCTCCGTGAACAAAGGTTTAAGTCCTTTCCCTATCATAAGCCTTGTGGTGTATTCACATTAGATTGCAAATCTTAAGAAGCAGGCTAATCGCCTGCCGGGGCTTTCCCCGCCTTTTTGGCCGGGGCGGGGAAAGTAGATGAATGCTCGCTGGTTTGAGTACCTAGCTGTTAACTAGGAGTTTGTAGGATCGAGGCCTTCTCATCTAGAAAGGCTTTAGCTTAATTAAAGTGTCTGGGTTGCATTCAGAAGATGTGAGATAAAGTCTTGCAAGTCTTATGCAGAGATTAGGAGATTCTCACTCCTACTTAAAGCTTTGAAGGCTTTTGGTCTAGTATTATCCTAAATCTCTAGTTGACTAGAGTTTGGGCTAAGGGGGTGAGGGGGAGGAGTAATAAAGTTATGGCTATTAGTGTAGCTAGGGGTAGGGTGGGTTGTGTATTTTGTATACGTCAGGGGGTAGTGGAGTTGTTTATGTTCGGGGAGATTGTTAGTGTTATGGCGTAGCAGAGTCGGAGATAGAAGTATAGACTTAGTAAAGCGCTGAGTGCTATTAGGGTTGCGGTGAGTGGAAGTCCTTGAATAGCAAGTTCTTGTAAAATTAATCATTTTGGTATGAAGCCTGTAAGTGGGGGGAGCCCACCCAGGGATAAGAGGGCCAGGGCGGCCATGGCTGTGGTGGTGGGTGCTTTAGTCCAGCTTATTGCTAGGGTATTAATTTTTGTGGTGGCTATTAACTTAAATGTTAAGAATGTTGCTGATGTTATAATAATGTAAGTGGTTAGTACGAGAATGGTCAGTTGTGGTTTAAATTGTGTGATGATAATTATTCAACCAAGGTGGGCGATGGATGAATAGGCTAAAATTTTTCGTAGTTGAGTTTGGTTTAGTCCCCCTCAGCCCCCGATGAAGACGGACAGGAGGCCCAAAGTTGTAAGTAGGAGGGGGTGAGTAAAGGAGGCTATTTGAATAATTAGTGCGAATGGGGCTAGTTTTTGTCAGGTGGCCATAATTAGTCCTGTAGAGAGGCTTAGGCCTTGCATAACGGGAGGTATTCAGAAGTGTACGGGGGCCAGTCCTACTTTTAGGGCAAGGGCTATAGTAATTAGGATAGTTGCGGCGGGATGAGATAAACAGTGAATGTTTCATTCTCCTGTGGTTCAAGCATTAATAGAACTAGCGAATAAGATGGTTGCTGCAGCTGCGGCCTGGGCTAAAAAATATTTGGTGGTGGCTTCTACTGCTCGGGGGTGGTGGTGTTGGGCTATTAGGGGTAGAATTGCTAGAGTATTAATTTCTAGCCCCATTCAGGCTAATAGTCAGTGAGAGCTTATGAAGGTGAGGGCTGTGCCCAGACCTAGGCTTGATAATAGAATTGTGATGACGTAGGGGCTCATTGGTAAGAGAAGGATTTTAACCTACATTTTTGGGGTATGGCCCCAAAGTGCTTAATTTAGCTGATCTTACTAGAAGTGGTGTAATTTGAAACACTTGGAGTTTGATCTCCATGATATAGGTTCAAGTCCTTTCTTTCTAAGGAGCCGGGGGGATTTTAGCCTCCATTTTTCACTCTATCAAAGTGGTCCTTTAGCATTCAGGCACGGCTCCATTATAGTTGAGGGGGTAGTCCTGTGAGTGCGATGGGCAGGGCGGTGTGTCATAAAATTAGGGCTAGTGTTATTGGTAAAAAATTTTTTCACACTAAATGTATAAGTTGATCATACCGGAAGCGGGGGTAGGAGGCGCGGACTCATAGAAATAACATAGATAATAGGGCGGTTTTTATTATAATATTCATTGTGGCTAGTTCGGGGGCGTGCGGGAAGTGTATTGCTCCTATAAATAAAATAGCGGATAATGTATTTATTAGAAGGATGTTGACGTATTCGGCCAGAAAAATAGTGCGAAAGGGCCGCCGTATTCTACATTAAATCGGATACTAGTTCTGACTCTCCTTCTGTTAGGTCAAATGGGGCTTGATTTGTCTCTGCAAGGGTAGAAATATATCATAGTGGGCGGGGTCAGGCTGGAATTAGAAGTCAAAGCCTCTTTGTGTTGGCATTAAATATTTGAGGGAAACCTCCTGTGAAGATGATAATTGATAATAAAATTAATCCTTGGCTTACTATCATAGAAATGGTTTGGGCAACTGCTCGGAGGGCTCCAATTAGGCATATTTTGAATTTGAGGCCCATCCTGACCTAGAATAGAATACAGACCGCCAGGCTAGAGAGGGCCAGGATCAATAGTATCCCAAGATTTAGGTCAGTTACTGGATGGGGAGGGGTATGGGGGGCTCATAATATTAGTGCTAGGGTAAGGGCTAGCATGGGGGGTAGCGAGAATAAAAATGGGGAGGAAGTTGATGGACGAATTGGTTCTTTAATAAATAGTTAACTCCGTCTGTGATTGGTGGAAGGGAGGCCGTAGGGGCCTACGACATTGGGGCCTTCATGTAGTTGCATATATCCAAGGACTTTACGTTCACTAGGTTAGAAAGGCTACTGCTGGATAGAACTGGTACAATATAGCAGGGGTTAATGATGTGGGGATTGGGAGGGGTTATCATATAGTGAGACTTGAACCCGGGTGAAAGGCTTAGGTTTGCATGCCGGGCTCTGCCATCTTAAATCTTATCTTGATACGGATTGCCCTCCCTTTGTTTAATTTAGAGTTGATGTCATTAAGTGGGGGAAACGTGCTGATAGCATAGGCCCCCTTCTCCGGTCCTTTCCGTACTAGGAAAAGTAGCAGCACAGATAGAAACTGACCTGGATTAATCCCGGTCTGAACTGAGATCACGTAGGACTTTAATCGTTGAACAAATGTACCTTAATAGCGGCTGACCATTAGGATGTCCTGATCCAACATCGAGGTCGTAAACCCCCTTGTCGATATGGACTCTGAAAGGAGCGCGTTATCCATAACTTGTGTGCGAGGTACGGATTTTGGAGGATTCGCGACTTAGGTCATCTTGGTAGGTGAGTCGCGTGGGAGCTTTTTCTCCCGTGGTGCCCCAACAGAAGATTGGATCAGGTGTACTTAGTTTAACTGGGTTCTTGACGTAGTTGATCTTGTATCTTAAGCTCCAAAGGGTCTCCTCGTCTTGTAGGTGAAGTCCGCTTCTGCACGGGCAGATCAATTTCATTGACTTGAAAGGGGAGACAGCTAAGCCTCGTTCCACCATTCATACAGGTCTCCATTTAAGAGTAGATGTACTACCTTCGCACGGTCAAATACCGCGCCGTTTAACATGTCACTGGCAGGCAAGACCTCCTATACGTTGATTTTGCAGGAGGCGATGTTTTGGAACAGGGGTTGTTTCGCTCCTTTCTTTTAGTTTCCTATAGTGCTTCGGGTGGGGTCAAACGAGGGGTGTGGGGTTTCTTGATATTTAATATGTCCACAATGCCTCTTTAATTGGGTTTGTTAATTGCCAGTGGGGGGTCCAATTTAGCATACACGTAGTAGAGAAGGGGGTTCCTTCTTATTACCTATTTTATAGTGTCTCTTCAGCATGGATTGGCTAGTATAATTAGGGGTTTAAGATATAATATTTTAAATAATAGATTAGAATGGCGGGTTTTAACGCTTTCTCAGATGGCTGCTTTAGCATTTAGCATATCTTTTTAGTATAACTTAACCTCTGATGAAGTGCACGGCTGACCTTTATTCTCTCGTAGGTTTGGGCTCGTGTGAGGTGGAGGTGGGGGTAGAGGGAACTTATTCATTTCCTAGGCAACCAGCTATAACTAAGTTCGGTAGGCTTTACTCTACGGAGATCTTCCACTCTCCACAGAGAGACGGGGGCTCTAATTTATAGGCGTTCGGGGTAGCTCACTTAGTTCGGGGTCTAGAACTACAGTGCGCTTTGCTCGGAGGACTGGCTAAATCATGATGCAAAAGGTACAGTTGTCCTGCATTGTCTTTAATGATTTATTTCATTTCTGCGTTCCCTTTACGGTACTTTTATTTATTGCTTTGTTACCACCTTCCGTCACACGCACTAGGGGTGGTGAATGTTTAATGGGGGGTTGTGGTTTTTGGAGTACAAGTTGGTAGGGGAGCGGGTTGGTAGGGATCAATTTGCAGGGTGAGTGGTATAATTTTATTCCGACACATACCACGCTAGATGCCCCCGTATGAGTGAGTGTAGTATACATGTGGAATAGTTATGTGTAGGGAGAGTGAGGGGGTGTGGGGGTCTAGCTTAATTCAAAAGGATATTGCACTAACATAGCAACAATCCACCACGCTGCCGTTTAGATTCTAGTTGCAGAAAATGTAGCCATTTCTTTCCACTTCGTAGGCTACACCTGACCTGAGTTTTGGGTTATTACGTTAGACCTTCACAGGGGCTGAGAGGGTATATAGAAGGTATTAACAAGAAGTGGTGAGAGGTTTAACGGGGGTTATGGTTATAGAAAGGTCCTCTAGGTGGGTCTGAGACACCCATGTAGTAGAGGGTACAGACTGAGGGGGTAATAAAGGGGGAGTTTTTTTTAACTTTGAGGCTTTTTTTAGTGGAAATACAAATGGTGGGCGTGCCCCTATCCAAAAGCCTGGGGGAGTGGGGAGCAAGGTTGGGATCAGAGAGGGAGCCTTCGGCAGGGGATGGAGGTACATTTACAGGGTGGGACTTGCAGTAAAATGGGAATGATAGGAAATAGGAAAGCTTTGGGAATAGGAACTTAACACTTATAGGGTTTGGCAGCTATACAATATAATGAATTTATAACATATATATAACACACATCACTACGTTGAATAGCCAAACCGAGCCTCACCTGGCTTAGGGGTTTACAGATACAATTAGGAATCGTACGCATGTAGGGGGGTAGGGGGGTTTACCGCGCGGAGGCACCCGTGGGATCCCAGGAAGGTATGAGGAGTAGCAGCATGTTATGTAATTTGATAGAGATATATGTAATTATTTCAGGTATGTCATTAAAACATTACATAATCTTTTGTTTTTTCATAGAATAGACTCTTAATATATTTGTTGAACTTTCCTACATGAAATATGCCAGATGAAAGTGACTAAAAAATAAAACCCTATGCCTGTAAAAGAACGCCTTTGCTTGGGGGTGCTTACATTAAGTTACACCATTATGATGCAGGATAATTAATAAAATGAGGGGTTTAAACGTATGGACCTGAAATAGAACCAGATGCCAGTAATAGTGCAAGTTGTGTGACCCTGACAAGTTTTGGTATCCTTGAGTCTGGGACGTATCTTAAGGTATATAGATGGTGGTCTCTCATTACATTAAATATTTGGTTTACAAGATTAGTTGGGGAACGCATAGAAAATGGTTATATGGAAGTGTTTAGAATTATACACTGCTCATTTTAAAATAAAAATACTTATGAGTTTGAATAAATATGGTTTATGTTCTGTTTCTTTTAATGTTGTAAGCAAAAATGCTTAATGTAGTGATATGTTGATATTACATGTAATGCTAAACCATAATGTAATATTATACATTATGTACTATATCATAGTGTTGAATTATGCATAATATGTACTATACCATAGTGAATTAATGTATGCTGAAAATTTTAAGTTTAAAGAACAAGTAGTACAGTTTAATTAAGAATTTAGCTGGGAGTTAGGGGTGGGAGCAAACTTTTTTCTGGCACTAGAGGATTTAGCCTCAATCTCCGGATTACAAGACCGGTGCTTGGATTAAGCTACTATATATTTTAAATTTATGGTTTTGTTTTCAATCAACCTGTTAGAGGGTTAAAATTAGGAAAAGGGAGTAGCTATAGCGCAGAGCAAGGACGTCCAATGATGATAAATGGGTGTTCGACGGGTATTCCGCCGATTCATGTTAAGATAGCTACGTCTGCTACAAGGGTTCAAAATAGAAGTTGGGAGATGGGGCGGAAAGTGAGGCCTTGTTGTTTGGATGTATGTAATAGGGGGACAACTATCAGTACTAAGATAGAGAGGAGGAGGGCTAAGACCCCTCCCAATTTGTTTGGGATTGATCGTAGGATGGCGTAGGCAAACAGGAAATATCATTCGGGTTTAATGTGAGGGGGTGTTACTAGGGGGTTGGCCGGGGTGAAGTTTTCTGGATCACCAAGGAGGTTGGGGGAGAAAAGGGCTAATAAGGCGAGGGCTACGACAAGGAAGGCGAAGCCTAAGAGGTCCTTATATGAGAAATAGGGGTGAAAGGAAATTTTATCTGCGTCAGAATTTAGTCCAATGGGATTATTGGAACCTGTTTCATGTAAAAAGAGGGCATGCAAAAGTGTTGCTGCAACAACTGCAAATGGGAGTAGGAAGTGAAATGCGAAGAATCGGGTTAATGTTGCATTGTCTACGGAAAACCCCCCTCAGATTCATTGTACGAGGGCATCTCCTATGTATGGCACAGCTGATAGGAGGTTCGTGATTACTGTGGCACCTCAGAATGATATTTGTCCTCATGGTAGGACATATCCTACAAATGCGGTTATTATTACTAATAGAAGAAGGACTACCCCAATGTTTCAGGTTTCTTTATAAAGATAGGAGCCGTAATAAAGGCCTCGTCCAATGTGGAGGTAAATGCAAATGAAGAAGAAGGAGGCTCCGTTGGCGTGTAGATTGCGGATGAGTCATCCATAGTTTACGTCCCGGCAGATGTGGGCTACGGATGAAAAAGCAGTTGAGATGTCTGATGTGTAGTGTATGGCTAGGAATAGTCCTGTTAGGATTTGTATCATAAGACATAATAATAATAGGGAACCAAAGTTTCATCATGCGGAGATGTTAGATGGGGCGGGGAGGTCGATTAGTGCGTTGTTGGCAATTTTGAAGAGGGGGTGGGTTTTTCGGGTGACCATAGTTCTCATAGTTGAATAACAACGGTGGGTTTTCAAGTCATTAGTCCTGGTTAGAGCCCGGGTGAGAATTATGACATATTTTCTTGATCTGTTTTTGTTAAGTTTAGTGGTTGGGTTGGTGGGGGTTGCTTCTAATCCTGCACCTTATTTTGCTGCCTTGGGCCTGGCTGTGGCGGGAGGGGTTGGGTGTGGGGTGCTGGTGGGACATGGGGGGTCGTTAGTAGGTTTAATGTTGTTTTTAATTTATTTGGGGGGAATGTTGGTGGTATTTGCATATTCGGCGGCTTTAGCCGCTGAGCCGTTTCCTGAAACATGGGGGGTGGGGTCGGTGAAGGCCTATGTTTTGATATACTTGTTGGGTGTGGGGGTTGCGGTGTGATGATTTTGAGGCGGGTACGGGGGGTACCTAGTTGTTGATGAGTTTAAGGAGTTTTTTGTGGTTCGTGGGGATATTGGGGGGATTTCTTTTATATATTCTTGGGGCGGGGGGATGTTGGTGGTGTGTGCGTGGGTTTTACTGTTGTGTCTTTTTGTAGTGTTGGAGCTAACTCGTGGTTTAAATCGGGGAGCGCTTCGGGCGGTCTAAGTTGAGGAAAGTAGCACGATAATTAAAATTGTAGAAATTAGATAAAAGGTTAGGTAAACTTTAATAATGTTGGTGTTAATGTTATCAAATATTGAGGAAAGGGTGAAGTGTATGGGATGAAGCCCTTTGGGGCCTATTTCTATTCATTGTCGGTCAAGTTTTGTGGCTTGTTTTCCTAGGGCAAGGTTAAATTTAGGAATGGAGCGATGAATAATTGATGGGAAGAATCCTAACATGTTAGAGAAGTTGTGTGGGGTCAAAAGAGAGGTGATTTTGATTTGTTTGGATGTTGTAGTGGCTAGTGCCAGGGCGATAATAAGACCAATAATTGTGACTGCTATAGCAGCTACTTTAAGGGAGAGGGGTATTGTTATCGTAGGGGTTTTAGATGGTAGGAAATTTGAGGTAATAATTAGTCCTGCGACCATACTTCCTCAGGCCAGGCGCCCAATTGATGCGATTACTGTGGGATGATTTTCATTAATGGGGGACATGGTTGAAAATCGGGGTGAACCCATTACTACAAAGTAGATAACCCGTAGACTGTAAACTGCAGTAAAGGAGGTGGCAACTAATGTTAGGGTTAGGGCTCAGGCGTTTAAATGGGAGGTATTAAGAGCTTCAATAATTGCATCTTTTGAAAAGAAACCTGCTAGGAAGGGTATTCCTGTTAGTGCGAGGCTGCCAATAATAAGACAAGAGGAAGTGAATGGCATAAGTTTATGTAGGCCGCCCATTTTTCGAATATCTTGCTCATCATTGAGGCTATGAATAATTGAGCCGGAGCACAAAAAGAGTATAGCCTTAAAGAAGGCATGAGTGCAGATGTGGAGGAAGGCTAGTTGGGGTTGATTAAGGCCGATGGTTACTATTATGAGACCCAATTGACTTGATGTTGAGAATGCTACAATTTTTTTGATGTCGTTCTGGGTGAGGGCGCAGGTTGCGGTAAATAGCGTTGTTAGGGCGCCGAGACATAGGCAGGTGGTGAGGACTAGTTGGTTGCTTTCTATCAGAGGATGTAGGCGAATTAATAAAAAAATTCCTGCAACGACTATAGTGCTCGAGTGTAGTAGGGCTGAAACCGGGGTTGGGCCTTCCATTGCTGAGGGTAGTCAGGGGTGAAGCCCAAATTGAGCAGATTTTCCTGTGGCGGCCAAGATAAGACCCATAAGTGGTAGAGTTATATCAAAGTCTTTGGATAATAAAAAGATCTGTGGGATTTCTCAAGAATTAAGGTTTGTTGCAATTCAGGCAATTGCTAGAATTAGGCCGATGTCGCCAACTCGGTTATAAATAACTGCTTGAAGAGCTGCCGTATTGGCGTCGGCCCGGCCATGTCATCACCCAATTAATAAGAAGGATATGATGCCAACACCTTCTCAGCCAATAAACAGCTGGAATAAATTATTGGCGGTGACTAAAGTAATCATGGCTACTAGGAAGAGTAATAAGTATTTGAAGAATCGGTTCAGATACGGGTCGGAGTGTATATATCATGATGCAAATTCTAGAATAGACCATGTTACGTATAGGGCGATGGGAGTGAAGATAAGTGAATAGTGGTCAAATTTAAAACTAATATTAATATCAAAATTTATGATATTTATTCAGTTTCAGGTTGTAATAACATTTTCTGTTCCTTGGTCCAAAAAAATAATGAGGGGAATGGTGCTGATGAAAAATGCGGTGCTTACGGCAATTTTAACGTGTTTCAGGGCCCATTCTTGGTCTAGGGGTTTTGGGTTTAGTGTTATTATAAGTGGTAGTACTAGGACTGTAAGGGTAAGGAGGAGGGTGGTAGTCATAATATTTGCCATAGCTCCTACTTGGAGTTGCACCAAGAGTTTTTGGTTCCTAAGACCAACGGATGAGCTATTATCCTTTAGGAGCTTCGAATGAGCCACGGAGTTTAACCGTGATAATAGGGATTAGCAGTCTCTATGGCCTAGGGGCCTCTTTCGGTGGATAAGGGGGGTTTAACCTCTGTCTTTAGAACCACAATCTAATGTTTTATATTAAACTATATCTACAGTATCATCAGCCTCATATGATCTCAGGCTTTGTGATGAGGAGAGCAACTGGGAGGAGGTGAAGAGTAATTAGTAGATGTTCTCGTGTATGGAAGGGTTGAAGGTTAATAATATGTTGTGGGAGTGGGCCTCGTTGGGTTATTAGAAATAAATAAAGTGAATATGCTGCGGTAATAAGTGTGCCGGCTCCAGTCAAAACTAGGGTTCATGGAGATCAGTTAAATAGAGCAGTAATAATTACAAGCTCTCCTATAAGGTTGGGCAGGGGGGGAAGTGCTAAATTTGCCAGATTTGATAAGAATCATCAAACAGCGGTCAGGGGAAAAATAATTTGTAGTCCCCGAGCTAATATTATTGTTCGGCTATGGGTTCGTTCATATGTAGTGTTGGCCAGGCAGAACAGGGCGGATGATACTAGGCCGTGGGCAACTATTAGTACGAGGGCCCCGGTAAAGCCTCATGGGGTCTGAATTAAGATACCGCCTGCAACAAGACCTATATGGCTTACAGACGAGTAGGCAATTAGTGACTTTAAATCGGTTTGTCGAAGGCAAATAGAACCTGTTATAATAATTCCTCACAGGGCCAGAGCAATGATGGGGTAGACTATGTCTTTAGATAGGGGGTCCAGGATTACTATTATACGTATTATACCGTAGCCTCCAAGTTTTAGTAGGATTGCGGCTAGTACCATTGATCCGGCTACGGGGGCCTCTACGTGGGCTTTTGGCAGTCAGAGGTGGACTCCATATAGAGGCATTTTTACTAGGAAGGCGATTAGGCAGCCTGCTCATCAAATTTTGTCTCCTCAGGAGCTAAGGGCCATAGGCTGTGAATATTGAATAATAAACATAGAGAGGGAGCCTGTGGTTTGATATAAAAGGAGGAGCGCAACCAGTAGGGGGAGGGAGCCGGCTAGGGTATAAAATAGAAAATATGTTCCTGCACTTAACCGCTCGGCTTGATTTCCTCAGCGGGTAATAATGATGAGAGTAGGGATGAGGGTTGCTTCAAATATGACGTAGAACATGATGATTTCGGTGGCCCCAAAGGCTATAATTAGAAAAGTTTGCAGGGAGGCCAACAGAGTAATATAGCTTCGTTGGCGGGAGGTGGGTTCAGTTTTAACATGGTTTTGGCTGGCGAGAATTATAAGGGGGAGGAGTCAACATGTGAGTACTAAGAGGGGGGTTGATAGGGGGTCTGTGCCCATATATGTGTTAGAGGATGCCCAGTCTGTTTCTGAAGGTCAATTAATTCAAGTTAGACTAAACAGGGCGATAATTAAACTTTGAAGGGTTGTGGTGGCTCAGAGCCATTTGGGGGAAGAGAGTCAAATTGTGGGAAATAGTATTATTGTTGGAATAAGAATTTTTAGCATTGTAGTAAGTTTAGGGACTGTAGGCGATCCGTGCCGTGAGTTCGGGCTGTGGCAACTAGCAGGGCTAGGCCCGCGCTAGCTTCACAGGCTGAAAAGGCTAAGAGTAGAATAGGGGCAGCAGAGAAGGCAGTCGTTTCTAGTTGAAGTATTCAAAGGGCAAGGGCGATGAATAAAGATAATATCATGCCTTCTAAGCATAGTAGGGCCGAGAGCAGATGGGTACGATGAAATGCTAGTCCTGTGAGTCCTAGGATAAATGCTGAGGTAAAGCTGAAGTAAACTGGTGTCATAAGGGGACCGCGGAATTAAACCGCGGTTTTCTGAGTCGAAATCAGAGGTCTTAGTTTGGACTAGTCCCCTATTCGGCCCATTCTAGGCCTCCTTGTATTCACTCATAAATTAAGCCTAGGGTGAGTAGAATTAAGATAGTTGCAGCTCATAAAAGGGTACATGTGGGGTCAAGTAATTGATTTCCCCATGGAAGTGGGAGAAGAAGGGCAATTTCTAGATCAAATAATAAGAATAAGATGGCGACTAGAAAGAAGCGTAAGGAAAATGGTAAACGTGCAGAGCCTAGTGGGTCAAAGCCACATTCATATGGGGAAAGTTTTTCTGCGTCGGGGTTTATTTGGGGCAATCAAAATGATACTGTGGCCAAGATTAAAGAGAGAATAATAGTAATAAGTATAATTGCTATAATTAAGTTCATTATCTTTCCTTGGATTTTAACCAAGACTAGATGATTGGAAGTCATTCGTACTAACTTTAATACTAGAAAGATATGAGCCTCATCAGTAAATAGAGACGTATAAGAATAATCATACAACATCTACGAAGTGTCAGTATCAGGCGGCGGCTTCAAATCCAAAGTGGTGTTCTGACGTAAAGTGATACTGGATTTGTCGAAGGAGGCAGATAGCAAGAAAGGTTGAGCCAATGATAACGTGAAGTCCATGAAAGCCTGTTGCTACGAAGAAAGTTGAGCCATATACTCCATCTGCAATAGTGAAAGGGGCCTCGTAGTATTCCATGGCTTGAAGGGCAGTGAAGTAGAAACCTAAAAGAATTGTAAGAGCAAGGGATTGAACTGCTTGCTTTCGTTCTCCTTCTATGAGGCTGTGGTGGGATCATGTTACGGTAACCCCCGATGCCAGCAGCACTGCTGTATTAAGAAGGGGGACTTCAAATGGATCAAGAGGAGTAATACCGGCGGGGGGTCAGCATCCTCCGAGTTCTGGGGTTGGGGCGAGGCTGGAGTGGTAGAATGCTCAAAAAAATCCAAGAAAGAAAAATACTTCAGAAGTAATGAATAGGATTATTCCGTACCGCAAGCCTTTTTGGACTGGGGGCGTATGATGTCCTTGGAAGGTGCCTTCTCGGATAATATCTCGTCATCATTGATATATGGTAAGAAGTAGTAGAATAAGTCCCAGTGTTATTAGAACAGTTGAGTGAAAGTGGAATCAGATTGCTAGACCTGATGTTATTAGGAGTGCAGCTACTGCTCCGGTGAGGGGCCATGGGCTTGGGTCAACCATGTGGTATGCGTGTGCTTGGTGGGCCATTATACGTTTTCTTGTAAGTATAGACTCAGTAAAAGAACAAATACGTAGGCCTGGATAATGGCTACTGCAATCTCTAGAAGTGTTAGCAATACTAAAAGAATGGCGGTGAGAGCTGCTACTGTAGTTATTATTGGCATAAGGGTAATAGTTGCTGTAGAAATTAGTTGAATAAGTAGGTGGCCGGCTGTAAGATTAGCTGTAAGTCGGACTCCAAGTGCCAAGGGGCGAATAAAAAGGCTAATGGTTTCAATAATAATTAGAATTGGGATTAAGGGGGCGGGGGTCCCTTCTGGTAGGAGGTGCCCTAGGGCCGCGGTGGGTTGATTTCGGAGTCCAATAATGACTGTGGCTAATCACAGTGGGACGGCTAGTCCCATATTTAGTGATAGTTGTGTGGTGGGGGTAAAGGTATAGGGTAGTAGCCCTAATATGTTTAGGGTAAGAATAAAAATTATTAGTGAGGCCAGAATTAGGGCTCATTTGTGTCCGCCCGGATTTAGTGGGGTGAGCAGTTGTTGTGTAAAGGTTTTAATAAATCAGCTTTGTAGCGAGATTAGTCGGTTGTTTTGATAACGGGCGGTCGGAGATGGAATTAAGATTCATGGTAGGGTGAGTGCAATGGCAATTAGTGGAATGCCTAGGTGTGTGGGGCTTATAAATTGGTCAAACAGGTTTAATGCCATGGTCAGTTTCAGGTATCTGATTTAAGGTTTTCGGCGTTTAGTGCTGTAATTTCATTTGTGAAGGTGTGGTTTAGGACTTTGTTTGGAATTACTGTTAGGAAGATTAGTCACGAGAATACAAGAATTGCAAATCATGGGGCGGGGTTTAGTTGTGGCATGTCACTAGGGGCGGTTGGGGGCCGCCAATCTTTAGCTTAAAAGGCTAATGCTAGGCCCTATTTAGCTTCCTAGTGAGGCGTCTTCAAGCATAAGAGAGGATCAGCCTTCAAAGTGTTCTAGAGGAACGGCTTCTACAACAATAGGCATAAAACTGTGGTTGGCCCCACAAATTTCAGAACATTGTCCATAAAATACTCCGGGGCGGGAAGTAATAAAAGATGCTTGGTTAAGTCGTCCTGGTACGGCATCTATTTTAATGCCAAGTGCGGGAACGGCTCAGGAGTGAAGGACATCTTCAGCTGATACCAGAACTCGAATTGGGGACTCTATTGGGATTACTATTCGATGATCTGTTTCAAGTAATCGGAATTGTCCTGGGGCAAGGTCTTGTGTAGGAATTATATATGAATCAAAGGCCAGGTTTTCGTAGTCAGTATATTCATAACTTCAGTATCATTGGTGACCCATAGCTTTTACTGTTAAATGGGGGTCATTTACCTCATCCATTAGGTAGAGGATTCGGAGAGAAGGAAGGGCGATTAGAATAAGAATTACTGCCGGAAGGATGGTTCAAACAATTTCAATTTCTTGGGAGTCCAAAATATATTTATTGGTGAGTTTGGTGGTCACTATAACAACAATAATATATAAGATTAAGGTGCTAATTAGGAAAACGATTATTAAGGCATGGTCGTGGAAGTGCAGAAGTTCTTCTATTACAGGGGAGGCCGCGTCTTGGAATCCTAGTTGTGAGGGATGTGCCATTAAGCTGTGAGGCTTAAGATACGCAGGATTTCAACCTACAATTTTGCCTTGACAAGGCAAGGTATTGTTCAATTATACTAGTATCTTATAGAAGAAAGTGACAGAGTGGTTATGTGACTGGCTTGAAACTAGTTTATGGGGGTTCGATTCCTTCCTTTCTCGTTAGTTCGTTTGCACTTGTACGAAGGCTGGCTCTTCAAATGTGTGGTAGGGAGGGGGGCATCCATGTAGTCATTCTACATTTGTAGAAGTAAGCTCAACGGACAGTACTTCTCGTTTGGCAGTGAAGGCTTCTCATAAAATATATAAGAATATTACAACTGCTACTAGGGATACTAAGGAGCCAATAGAGGAGATAATATTTCATAATG
This sequence comes from Ameiurus melas, assembly GCA_012411365.1. Classification (NCBI taxonomy): domain Eukaryota; kingdom Metazoa; phylum Chordata; class Actinopteri; order Siluriformes; family Ictaluridae; genus Ameiurus; species Ameiurus melas. Next base: position 1,884,252 of record JAAGNN010000030.1, on the reverse strand, counting down.
AATATGCATCGGGGTAGTCTGAGTATCGCCGGGGCATGCCCGCGAGGCCTAGAAAATGTTGTGGAAAAAAGGTGAGGTTTACTCCTACAAATATTGTTCCAAAGTGGATTTTTGTTCAGGTATCATGCATTGTGTATCCTGTAAAGAGAGGGAATCAGTGGACGAAGGCTCCCATGATAGCAAAGACTGCACCCATTGATAATACATAGTGGAAGTGGGCTACCACATAATAAGTATCATGTAATACGATGTCTAGAGATGAGTTGGCCAGAACAATTCCGGTAAGCCCCCCTACGGTAAAGAGGAAGATGAAGCCTAGGGCTCAGAGCAGGGGTGTTTCTCATTTAATGGACCCTCCGTGTAAGGTGGCGAGTCAGCTAAATACTTTTACACCGGTTGGGATTGCAATAATTATTGTTGCGGATGTAAAATATGCTCGAGTGTCTACATCTATACCTACTGTAAATATGTGATGAGCTCATACGATGAAGCCTAGAAGGCCAATGGCCATTATAGCTCATACTATTCCCATATAGCCGAACGGTTCTTTTTTGCCTGCATAATATGCTACAATATGAGAGATCATGCCGAAGCCGGGTAAAATTAAAATATATACTTCAGGATGGCCGAAGAACCAGAAAAGATGTTGGTATAAAATAGGGTCCCCTCCTCCTGCCGGGTCAAAGAATGTGGTGTTTAAGTTTCGATCAGTTAGAAGTATTGTAATACCAGCCGCTAAGACTGGGAGAGATAATAATAGGAGGACAGCTGTGATAAGAACAGCTCAAACAAATAGGGGCGTTTGATACTGTGAAATTGCGGGGGGCTTCATATTGATAATAGTTGTAATAAAATTAATGGCCCCTAGAATAGATGAGACCCCTGCAAGGTGAAGTGAAAAGATAGTTAGATCTACAGAGGCTCCTGCATGTGCAAGGTTGCCAGCAAGTGGGGGATATACAGTTCATCCTGTTCCCGCCCCTGCTTCAACTCCGGAGGAGGCCAGCAGGAGGAGGAGGGATGGGGGGAGGAGTCAGAAGCTTATATTATTTATTCGGGGAAAAGCCATGTCTGGTGCCCCAATCATAAGGGGTACGAGTCAGTTTCCAAATCCCCCAATCATAATTGGTATTACTATAAAGAAAATTATTACAAAGGCGTGGGCAGTAACAATAACATTATAAATCTGGTCATCGCCGAGAAGGGCACCAGGTTGGGCTAGCTCTGCCCGGATAAGCAGGCTAAGGGCTGTGCCAACTATTCCGGCTCAAGCACCAAATACTAGGTAGAGGGTGCCAATGTCTTTGTGGTTGGTTGAGAAAAATCAGCGCGTGATCGTCACAGGTAGGGTGGCCGAGAGTTAGGCGGCGGATTGTAGCTCCGTGAACAAAGGTTTAAGTCCTTTCCCTATCATAAGCCTTGTGGTGTATTCACATTAGATTGCAAATCTTAAGAAGCAGGCTAATCGCCTGCCGGGGCTTTCCCCGCCTTTTTGGCCGGGGCGGGGAAAGTAGATGAATGCTCGCTGGTTTGAGTACCTAGCTGTTAACTAGGAGTTTGTAGGATCGAGGCCTTCTCATCTAGAAAGGCTTTAGCTTAATTAAAGTGTCTGGGTTGCATTCAGAAGATGTGAGATAAAGTCTTGCAAGTCTTATGCAGAGATTAGGAGATTCTCACTCCTACTTAAAGCTTTGAAGGCTTTTGGTCTAGTATTATCCTAAATCTCTAGTTGACTAGAGTTTGGGCTAAGGGGGTGAGGGGGAGGAGTAATAAAGTTATGGCTATTAGTGTAGCTAGGGGTAGGGTGGGTTGTGTATTTTGTATACGTCAGGGGGTAGTGGAGTTGTTTATGTTCGGGGAGATTGTTAGTGTTATGGCGTAGCAGAGTCGGAGATAGAAGTATAGACTTAGTAAAGCGCTGAGTGCTATTAGGGTTGCGGTGAGTGGAAGTCCTTGAATAGCAAGTTCTTGTAAAATTAATCATTTTGGTATGAAGCCTGTAAGTGGGGGGAGCCCACCCAGGGATAAGAGGGCCAGGGCGGCCATGGCTGTGGTGGTGGGTGCTTTAGTCCAGCTTATTGCTAGGGTATTAATTTTTGTGGTGGCTATTAACTTAAATGTTAAGAATGTTGCTGATGTTATAATAATGTAAGTGGTTAGTACGAGAATGGTCAGTTGTGGTTTAAATTGTGTGATGATAATTATTCAACCAAGGTGGGCGATGGATGAATAGGCTAAAATTTTTCGTAGTTGAGTTTGGTTTAGTCCCCCTCAGCCCCCGATGAAGACGGACAGGAGGCCCAAAGTTGTAAGTAGGAGGGGGTGAGTAAAGGAGGCTATTTGAATAATTAGTGCGAATGGGGCTAGTTTTTGTCAGGTGGCCATAATTAGTCCTGTAGAGAGGCTTAGGCCTTGCATAACGGGAGGTATTCAGAAGTGTACGGGGGCCAGTCCTACTTTTAGGGCAAGGGCTATAGTAATTAGGATAGTTGCGGCGGGATGAGATAAACAGTGAATGTTTCATTCTCCTGTGGTTCAAGCATTAATAGAACTAGCGAATAAGATGGTTGCTGCAGCTGCGGCCTGGGCTAAAAAATATTTGGTGGTGGCTTCTACTGCTCGGGGGTGGTGGTGTTGGGCTATTAGGGGTAGAATTGCTAGAGTATTAATTTCTAGCCCCATTCAGGCTAATAGTCAGTGAGAGCTTATGAAGGTGAGGGCTGTGCCCAGACCTAGGCTTGATAATAGAATTGTGATGACGTAGGGGCTCATTGGTAAGAGAAGGATTTTAACCTACATTTTTGGGGTATGGGCCCAAAAGCTTAATTTAGCTGATCTTACTAGGAAGTGGTGTAATGGAAACACTTGGAGTTTTGATCTCCATGATATAGGTTCAAGTCCTTTCTTTCTAAGGAGCCGGGGGGATTTTAGCCTCCATTTTTCACTCTATCAAAGTGGTCCTTTAGCATTCAGGCACGGCTCCATTATAGTTGAGGGGGTAGTCCTGTGAGTGCGATGGGCAGGGCGGTGTGTCATAAAATTAGGGCTAGTGTTATTGGTAAAAAATTTTTTCACACTAAATGTATAAGTTGATCATACCGGAAGCGGGGGTAGGAGGCGCGGACTCATAGAAATAACATAGATAATAGGGCGGTTTTTATTATAATATTCATTGTGGCTAGTTCGGGGGCGTGCGGGAAGTGTATTGCTCCTATAAATAAAATAGCGGATAATGTATTTATTAGAAGGATGTTGGCGTATTCGGCCAGAAAAAATAGTGCGAAAGGGCCGCCAGCGTATTCTACATTAAATCCGGATACTAGTTCTGACTCTCCTTCTGTTAGGTCAAATGGGGCCCGATTTGTCTCTGCAAGGGTAGAAATATATCATATAGCGGCCAGGGGTCAGGCTGGAATTAGAAGTCAAATCGCCTCTTGTGTTGTATTAAATATTTGGAGGGTAAAACCTCCTGTGAAGATGATAATTGATAATAAAATTAATCCTAGGCTTACTTCATAGGAAATGGTTTGGGCAACTGCTCGGAGGGCTCCAATTAGGGCATATTTTGAATTTGAGGCCCATCCTGACCCTAGAATAGAATAGACCGCCAGGCTAGAGAGGGCCAGGATAAATAGCATCCCAAGATTTAGGTCAGTTACTGGATGGGGGAGGGGTATGGGGGCTCATAATATTAGTGCTAGGGTAAGGGCTAGCATGGGGGTAGCGAGAAATAAAAATGGGGAGGAAGTTGATGGACGAATTGGTTCTTTAATAAATAGTTTAACTCCGTCTGCGATTGGTTGAAGGAGGCCGTAGGGGCCTACGACATTGGGGCCCTTCCGTAGTTGCATATATCCAAGGACTTTACGTTCAATTAGGGTTAGAAAGGCTACTGCTAGTAGAACTGGTACAATATAGGCCAGGGGGTTAATGATGTGGGTGATTAGGGGGGTTATCATAATTAAGAGGAGGACTTGAACCTCCGGGTGAAAGGGCTTAGGCCTTTTGCAATTGCCGGGCTCTGCCATCTTAATAATCTTATCTTGATACGGGATTGTGCCCTCCCTTTGTTTAATTTAGTTGATGTCATTAAGTTGGGGTGGGGCGTGCTGATAGCATAGGCCCCCCTTCTCCGGTCCTTTCGTACTAGGAAAAGTAGCATTACAGATAGAAACTGACCTGGATTACTCCGGTCTGAACTCAGATCACGTAGGACTTTAATCGTTGAACAAACGAACCCTTAATAGCGGCTGCACCATTAGGATGTCCTGATCCAACATCGAGGTCGTAAACCCCCTTGTCGATATGGACTCTGAAAGGGGATTGCGCTGTTATCCCTAGGGTAACTTGGTTCGTTGGTCGGCAGGTAGCCGGATCTTTTGGTCAGAGATTCTGCGACTTAGAGTTGTCACTCTTGGTTTTAGGGGGTTGCCCCAGTCCGCGTGGGAGCTTTATTTTCTCCCGTGGTCGCCCCAACAGAAGATTGGGATCAGGTGCTACTTAGTTTAACTGGGTTCTTGACGTAGTTGATCTTGTATCTTAAGCTCCAAAGGGTCTTCTCGTCTTGTAGGTGTATGTCCGCTTCTGCACGGGCAGATCAATTTCATTGACTTGAAAGGGGAGACAGCTAAGCCCTCGTTCCACCATTCATACAGGTCTCCATTTAAGAGACAAGTGATTGCGCTACCTTCGCACGGTCAAAATACCGCGGCCGTTTAACATGTCACTGGGCAGGCAAGACCTCCTATACGTTGATTTTTGCAGGAGGCGATGTTTTTGGTAAACAGGCGAGGCTTATGTTTGCCGAGTTCCTTCCTTTTCTTTTAGTCTTTCCTATAGTGCCTTCCGGTGTGGGGTCAACGATTGGGGTGTGTGGGGTTTTCTTGATATTTAATATGTCCACAATGCCCTCTTTAATTGGGTTCGTTAATTGCCAGTGGGGGGTCCAATTTAGCATACACGTAGGCTAGGAGAAGGGGGTTCCTTCTTATTACTCATTTTAGCAGTGTCTCTTCCATGCGGGCATGGATTGGCCTAGTATAATTAGGGGTTTAAGATATAATATT
>JAAGNN010000030.1:1835808-1879176 GCA_012411365.1 Ameiurus melas | reverse complement strand
GGCTTTTTCAGAGTGGTATGGCCGTAAGCGACAGCTGCCACCAAATGGGGCCTTTTTAAATAGTGTAAGCAAACATTTGACTGACTTACTGGCAAACCTGTAGCCAATCTTCATCCCAAAAGAGAATGTTGTGCAGTGATCATGAAAACAGTTATCCAAATCAAAGCTTGCAGCATCTAGTATTCCCATTCAGTCTCCCATCCAGAAGTACTTAACTAGGGCCAACTTGGCTTTACTTCCCTGGCCAGACGAGATCGGGCTTTTTCAGAGTGGTATGGCCGTAGAGACAGCTGCCACCAAATGGGGCCTTTTTAAATAAGTGTAAGCAAACATTTGACTGACTTACTGGCAAACCTGTAGCCAATCTTTATCCCAAAGAGTATGTGAAGTGAAAACAGGTACCAAATCAATAGCTTACAGCACCTAGTATTCCCATTCAGTCTCCCAACCAGTAATATAAACTAGGCTCAACCGGCTTTGCTTCCGAGGGTCAGGCAGATCGAGGGCTTTTTCAGAGTGGTATGGCCGTAGCGACAGCTTCCACCAAATGGGGCCTGTTTAAATGGTGTAAGCAAACATCTGACTGACTGACAGACGGATGGTTGCGATGGACCGACTGACCGACCGACTGACCGACCGACTGACCTGTAGCCAATCTTCATCCCAAAAGAGAATGTTGTGCAGTGATCATGAAAACAGTTATCCAAATCAATAGCTTACAGCACCTGAGTATTCCCATTCAGTCTCCCATCCAAGTACTAACTAGGCCCAACTTGGCTTTGCTTCGAGGTCAGACGAGATCGGGCTTTTTCGGAGAGGTATGGCGTGGCGGCCTGCCGACAAATGGGGCCTGTTTAAATGGTGTAAGCAACACCTGACTGACTGTGACTGACCTGACCTGTAGCCAATCTCTCATCCCAAAAGAGATTGTTGTGCAGTGATCATGAAAACAGTTATCAATCAAAAGCTTACACCACCTAGTATTCCCATTCAGTCTCCCATACAAGTACTAACTAGGCCCAACTTGGCTGTGCTTCCGAGGTCAAACGAGATCGGCGCTTTTCAGAGTGGTATGGCCGTGGCGACAGCTGCAACAAAATGGGGCCTTTTAAATAGTGTGTAAGCAAACATTTGACTGACGCTGACTGATGTATGGACCGGGCGGGCGGACCGACGGACCGACCGACTGACCGACCGACTGACCTGTAGCCAATCTTCATCCCAAAAGAGAATGTTGTGCAGTGATCAGAAAACAGTTATCCAAATCCAATACCGTACAGCACCTAGTATTCCCATTCAGTCTCCCAACCAAGTACTAACTAGGGCTTAACTGCGGCTTCGGGAAGTCCAGGCGGAGATCGGGCTTTTTCAGGTGGTATGGCGCCAAGCGTGGCGACAGCTTCCACCAAATGGGGCCTGTTTTAAATGGTGACAAACATCTCGACAGACCTGTAATCTTCATCCAAAGAGAATGTTGTGCAGTGATCATGAAAACAGTTATCCAAATCAAGCTTACAGCACCTAGTATTCCCATTCAGTCTCCCCATCCAAGTACTAACTACACCCAACTTGCTTTGGCTTCCGAGGGCAGACGAGATGGGCTTTTTCAGAGTGGTATGGCCGTGACGACAGCTGCCACCAAATGCGGCCCTTTTTTAAATAGGTGTAAGCAAACATTTGACTGACTTACTGGCAAACCTGTAGCCAATCTTCATCCCAAAAGAGAATGTTGTGCAGTGATCATGAAAGGTTATCCAAATGTAAGCTTTTCAGCCGTATTCCCATTCAGTCTCCCCATCCAAGTACTAACTAGGCCCAACTTGGCTTTGCTACGAGGTCAGACGAGTCGGGATTTTCAAGTGGTATGCGTGTAGCAACGCTCCCCAAATGGGGCCTGTTTAAATGTGTGTAAGCAAACATTTGACTGACTGACTGATTGTGACTGACTGACTGACTGACCTGTAGCCAATCTTCATCCCAAAGAGAATGTTGTGCAGTGATCATGAAAACAGTTATCCAAATCAGAAGCTTACAGCACCTAGTATTCCCATTCAGTCTCCCATCCAGTACCACTAGGCCAAATTTGGCTTTGCTTCCGGAGTCAGACGAGATCGGGCTTTTCAGAGTGGAATGGCCGTAGCGACAGCTTCTACCAAATGGGGCCTGTTTAAATGGTGTAAGCAAACATCTGACTGACTGACTTGTGGACGGACGGACCGACCGACTGACCGACCGACTGACTTGCTAGTCACTTCATCCCAAAAGAGAATGTTGTGCAGTGATCATGAAAACAGTTATCCAAATCAATAGCTTACAGCACCTAGTATTCCCATTCAGTCTCCCAACCAAAGTACTAACTAGGCCCAACTTGGCTTTGCTTCCGAGGTCAGACAAGATCGGGCTTTTTCAGAATGTGGTATGGCTGTAGCGACAGCTGCCACCAAATGGGGCCTTTTTAAATAGTGTAAGCAAACATTTGACTGACTTACTGGCAAACCTGTAGCCAATCTTCATCCCAAAGAGAATGTTGTGCAGTGATCATGAAAACAGTTATCCAAATCAAAAGCTTACAACACCTAGTATTTCCATTCAGTCTCCCATCCAAGTTCTAACTAGGCCCAACTTGGCTTTGCTTCCGAGGTCAGACGAGATCAGGCTTTTTCAGAGTGGTATGGCCGTAGCGACAGCTGCCACCAAATGGGGCCTTTTTAAATAGTGTAAGCAAACATTTGACTGACTGACTGACTGACTGGCAAACATGTAGCCAATCTTCATCCCAAAGAGAATGTTGTGCAGTGATCGTAAAACAGTTATCCAAATCGGCAACACAGCACCTAGTATTCCCATTCAGTCTCCCAACCAAGAGTACTAATTAGGCCCAACTTGGCTTTGCATCCAAGTCAGACGGTTCGGGCTTTTCAGAGTGGTATGGCCGTAGCGACCGCTTCCACCAAATGGGGCCTGTTTAAATGGTGTAAGCAAACATCTGATTGACTAAATGACGGACAGAGGACCGACCTCCGACTGACCGTCTGACTGACCGACGACTGACCGCCGACTGACCTGTAGCCAATCTTCATCCCAAAAGAGAATGTTGTGCAGTGATCATGAAAACAGTTATCCAAATCAATAGCTTACAGCACCTAGTATTCCCATTCAGTCTCCCAACCAAGTACTAACTAGGCCCAACTTGGCTTACTTCCGAGGTCAGACGAGATCGGGCTTTTTCGAGTGTGGTATGGCCGTGGCGACGAAGCTTCCACCAAATGGGGCCTGTTTAAATGGTGTAAGCAAACATCTGACTGACTGACTGACTGACTGACTGACCTGTAGCCAATCTTCATCCCAAAAGGAATGTTGTGCAGTGATCATGAAAAAGTTATCCAAATGAAAAGCTTACAGCACCTAGTATTCCCATTCAGTATCCCATCCAAGTACTAACTAGACCCAACTTGGCTTTGCTTCGAGGTCAGACGAGAGCGGGCTTTCTCAGAGTATGGTATGGCGTAGCGACAGCTGCCACCAAATGGGGCCTTTTTAAATAGTGTAAGCAAACATTTGACTGACTTGCCGGCAAACCTGTAGCCAATCTTCATCCCAAAGAGAATGTTGTGCAGTGATCATGAAAACAGTTAATCGAAATCAATAGCTTACAGCACCTAGTATTTCCCATTCAGTCTCCCATCCAAGTACTAACAAGGCCCAACTTGGCTTTGCTTCCGAGGTCAGACGAGATCGGGCTTTTTCAGAGTGGTATGGCCGTAGCGACAGCTGCCACCAAATGGGGCCTTTTTAAGAGTGTAAGCAAACATTTGACTGACTGACTGACTGACTGGCAAACATGTAGCCAATCTTCATCCCAAAAGAGAATGTTGTGCAGTGATCATAAAAACAGTTATCCAAATCAATAGCTTACAGCACCTAGTATTCCCATTCAGTCCTCCCAACCAAGTACTAACTAGGCCCAACTTGGCTTTGCTTCCGAGGTCAGACGAGATCGGGCTTTTCAGAGTGGTATGGCCGTGACAGCGGCTTCCACAAATGGGGCCTTTTTAAATAGTGTAAGCAAACATTTGACTGACTGACTGACTGACTGACTGGCAGGCAAACCTGTAGCCAATCTTCATCCCAAAGAGAATGTTGTGCAGTGATCATGAAAACAGTTATCCAAATCAAAAGCTTACAGCACCTAGTATTCCCATTCAGTCTCCCCATCCAAGTACTAACTAGGCCCAACTTGGCTTTGCTTCCGAGGTCAGACGAGATCGGGCTTTTTCAGAGTGGTATGGACGTAAGCGACAGCTTCCACCAAATGGGGCTTGTTTAAATGGTGTAAGCAAACATCTGACTGACTGACTGACTGTGACTGACTGACTGACTGACCTGTAGCCAATCTTCATCCCAAAAGAGAATGTTGTGCAGTGATCATGAAAACAGTTATCCAAATCAAAAGCTTACAGCACCTAGTATTCCCATTCAGTCTCCAATCCAAGTACTAACTAGGCCCAACTTGGCTTTGCTTCCGAGGTCAGTTGAGATCGGGCTTTTTCAGAGTGGTATGGCCGTAAGCAACAGCTGCTACCAAATGGGGCCTTTTTAAATAGTGTAAGCAAACATTTGACTGACTTACTGGCAAACCTGTAGCCAATCTTCATCCCAAAGAGAATGTTGTGCAGTGATCGATAAAAGTTATCCAAATCAAAAGCTTGCAGCATCTAGTATTCCCATTCAGTCTCCCATCCAAGTACTAACTAGGGCCAACTTGGCTTTACTTCCTAGGTCAGACGAGATCGGGCTTTTTTCAGATGGTATGGCGTGAGACAGCTGCCACCAAATGGGGCCTTTTTAAATAGTGTAAGCAAACATTTGACTGACTTACTGGCAAACCTGTAGCCAATCTTTATCCCAAAAAGAGAATGTTGTGCAGTGATCATGAAAACAGGTATCCAAATCAATAGCTTACAGCACCTAGTATTCCCATTCAGTCTCCCAACCAAGTACAAACTAGGCCCAACTTGGCTTTGCTTCCGAGGTCGGACGAGATCGGGCTTTTTCAGAGTGGTATGGCCGTGGCGACAGCTTCCACCAAATGGGGCCTGTTTAAATGGTGTAAGCAAACATCTGACTGACTGACAGACGGACGGACGGACGGACCGACTGACCGACCGACTGACCGACCGACTGACCTGTAGCCAATCTTCATCCCAAAGAGAATGTTGTGCAGTGATCATGAAAACAGTTATCCGAATCAAAAGCTTACAGCACCTAGTATTCCAATTCAGTCTCCCCAACCAAGTACTAACTAGGCCCAACTTGGCTTTGCTTCCGAGGTCAGACGAGATCGGGCTTTTTCAGAGTATGGTAGCGTGGCGAACAGCGTCCACCAAATGGGAGCCTGTTTAAATGGTGTAAGCAAACATCTGATTGACTGACTGACTGTGACTGACTGACTGACTGACCTGTAGCCAATCTTCATCCCAAAGGGAATGTTGTGCAGTGATCATGAAAACAGTTATCCAAATTCATACCTTACAGCACCTAGTATTCCCATTCAGTCTCCCAACCAAGTACTAACTAGGTCCAACGTGGCTTTGCTTCCGAGGTCAGACGAGATCGGGCTTTTTCAGTGCGGTATGGCCGTGCGACAGCTTCCACCAAATGGGGCCTGTTTAAATAGTGTAAGCAAACATTTGACTGACTTACCGCGCAAACCTGTAGCCAATCTTCATCCCAAAAGAGAATGTTGTGCAGTGATCATGAAAAGAGTTATGCAAATCAAAAGCTTACAGCACCTAGTATTCCCATTCAGTCTCCCATCCAAGTACTAACTAGGCCCAACTTGGCTTTGCTTCGAGGTCAGACGAGCTCGGGCTTTATCAAAGTGGTATGGACGTAAGCGACAGCAGCCCCCAAATGGGGCCTTTTTAAATAGTGTAAGCAAACATTTGACTGACTTACTGGCAAACCTGTAGCCAATCTTCATCCCAAAAGAGAATGTTTTGCAGTGATCATGAAAACAGTTATCCAAATCAAAAGGCTTACAGCACCTTGTATTCCCATTCAATCCTCCCATGCAAGTACTAACTAGGCCCCAACTGGCTTTGCTTCCAAGGTCAGACGAGATCGGGCTTTTCAGAGTGGTATGGCCGTGGCGACAGCTGCCACCAAATGGGGCCTTTTGAATAGTGTAAGCAAACATTTGACTGACTTACTGGCAAACCTGTAGGTAATCTTCATCCCAAAAGAGAATGTTGTGCAGTGATCATGAAAACAGTAATCCAAATCAAAAGCTTACAGCACCTAGTATTCCCATTCAGTCTCCACCCAAGTACTAACTAGGCCCAACTTGGCTATGCTCGAGGTCAGACGAGATCAGGCTATTTCAGAGGTGGTATGGCCGTAAGCGAAGCTGCCACCAAATGGGGCCTTTTTAAATAGTGTAAGCAAACATTTGACTGACTTACTGGCAAACCTGTAGCCAATCTTCATCCCAAAAGGAAATGTTGTGCAGTGATCATGAAAACAGTTATCCAAATCAAAAGCTTACAGCACCTAGTATTCCCATTCAGTCGCCCATCCAAGTACTAACTAGGCCCATCTTTGCTTTGCTTTCGAGGTCAGACGGTCGGGCTATTTCAGAGTGGTATGGCCGTAGCGACAGCTGCCACCAAATGGAGCCTTTTAAATAGTGTAAGCAAACATTTGACTGACTTAATGGCAATCCTGTAGCCATTCTTCATCCCAAAAGAGATTGTTGTGCAGTGATCATGAATACAATTATCCAAATCAAAAGCTTACAGCACCTAGTATTCCCATTCAGTCTCCCATCCAAGTACTAACTTGGCCCAACTTGGCTTGCTTTTCGAGGTCAGGCGAGATCGGGCTTTTCAGAGTGGTATGGCGTAGCGACAGCGCTGCCACCAAATGGGGCCTTTTTAAATAGTGTAAGCAAACATTTGACTGACTGACTGATGGACCGGACGGGACCGGACGGACCGGACCGACCGACTGACCGGACCAGACTGACCTGTAGCCAGTCTTCATCCCAAAAGAGAATGTTGTGCAGTGATCATGAAAACAGTTATCCAAATCAATACCTTACAGCACCTAGTATTCCCATTCAATCTCCCAACCAAAGTACTAACTAGGCCCAACTTGGCTTTACTTCCGAGGTCAGGCGAGATCGGGGTTTTTCAGTGTGGTATGGCCGTAGCGACAAGCTTCCACCAAATGGGGCCTGTTTAAATGGTGTAAGCAAACATCTGACTACTGACCTGTAGCCAATCTTCATCCCAAAAGAGAATGTTGTGCAGTGATCATGAAAACAGTTATCCAAATCAAAAGCTTACAGCCCTAGATACCCATTCAGTCTCCCATCCAAGTACTAACTAGACCCAACTTGGCTTTGCTTCCGAGGGCGAGCGAGATCGGGGCTTTTTCAGAGTGGTATGGCCGTAGCGACGCTGCCACCAAATCGCGGCCTTTTTAAATAGTGTAAGCAAACATTTGACTGACTGACTGATTGTGACTGACTGACTGACTGACCTGTAGCCATTCTTCATCCCAAAAGAGAATGTTGTGCAGTGATCATGAAAACAGTTATCCAAATCAAAAGCTTACAGCACCTAGTATTCCCCATTCAGTCTCCCATCCAAGTACTAACTAGACCAAACTTGGCTTTGCTTCGAGGTCAGACGAGATCGGGCTTTTCAGAGTGGTATGGCCGTAGCGACAGCTGCCACCAAATGGGGCCTTTTTAAATAGTGTAAGCAAACATTTGACTGACTGACGGACGGACGGACGGACCGACCGATCGACCGGCCACCGACTGACCTGTAGCCAATCTTCATCCCAAAAGAGAATGTTGTGCAGTGATCATGAAAACAGTTATCCAAATCAATACCTTACAGCACCTAGTATTCCCATTCAGTCTCCCAACCAAGTACTAACTAGGCCCAACGCTTGCTTCCGAGGTCAGACGAGATCGGGTTTTTCAGTGGTGGTATAGCCGCGACAGCTTCCACCAAATGGGGCCTGTTTAAATGGTGTAGCAAACATCTGACTGACGCCTGTAGCCAATCTTCATCCCAAAAGAGAATGTTGTGCAGTGATCATGAAAACAGTTATCCAAATCAAAAGCTTACAGCACCTAGTATTGCCATTCAGTCTCCCATCCAAGTACTAACTAGACCCAACTTGGCTTTGCTTCCCGAGGGCAGACGAGATCGGGCTTTTCGAAGTGGTGATGGCCGTAGCGACTGCCACTAAATGTGGCCTTTTTAAATAGTGTAAGCAAACATTTGACTGACTTACTGATTGTGACTGACTGACTGACTGACCTGTAGCCATTCTTCATCCCAAAAGAGAATGTTGTGCAGTGATCATGAAAACAGTTATCCAAATCAAAAGCTTACAGCACCTAGTATTCCCATTCAGTCTCCCATCCAAGTACTAACTAGACCAAACATGGCTTTGCTTCCGAGGTCAGAGCGAGATCGGGCTTTTCAAAGTGGTATGGCCGTAGCGGCAGCTGCCACCAAATGGGGCCTTTTTAAATAGTGTAAGCAAACATTTGACTGACTTACTGGCAAACCTGTCAGCCAATCTTTATCCCAAAAGGAATGTTGTGCAAATGATCAGGAAAACAGGTATCCAAATCAATAGCTTACAGCACCTCGTATTCCCATTCAGTCTCCCAACCAAGTACAAACTAGGCCCAACTTGGCTTTGCTTCCGAGGTCAGACGAGATCGGGCAATTTCAAGTGGTATGGCCGTAGCGACAGCTTCCACCAAATGGGGCCTGTTTAAATGGTGTAAGCAAACATCTGACGCGGACGGATGGACGGATGGACCGACCGACTGACCGACCGACTGACCTGTAGCCAATCTTCATCCCAAAAGAGAATGTTGTGCAGTGATCATGAAAAGTTATCCAAATAAAAAGCTTACAGCACCTAGTATTCCCAGTCAGTCTCCCATGAAGTACTAACTATGCACAACGGCTTTACTTCCAAGGTCAGACGAGATCAGGGAGCGTTTTCAGAGTGTGTATGGCCCGTAGCGACAGCTTCCACCAAATGGGGCCTGTTTAAATGGTGTTAGCAAACATCTGACTGACTGACTGACCTGTAGCCAATCTTCATCCCAAAAGAGAATGTTGTGCAGTGATCATGAAAACAGTTATCCAAATCAATAGCTTACAGCACCTAGTATTCCATTCAGTCTCCCAACCAAGTACTAACTAGGCCCAACTTGGCTTTGCTTCCGAGGTCAAGGCAGGATCGGGCTTTTTCAGAGTGTGGTATGGCGTAGCGACAGCTGCCACCAAATCGGCCTTTTAAATAGTGTAAGCAAACATTTGACTGACTTACTGGCAAACCTGTAGCCAATCTTTATCCCAAAAGAGAATGTTGTGCAGTGATCATGAAAACAGGTATCCAAATCAATAGCTTACAGCACCTAGTATTCCCATTCAGTCTCCCAACCAAGTACAAACTAGGCCCAACTTGGCTTTGCTTCCGAGGTCCAGGCGGTACGAGACTTTTTCAGAGTGGTATGGCTGTAGCGACAGCTTCCACCAAATGGGGCCTGTTTAAATGGTGTAAGCAAGCATCTGACTGACCCTGTAGCCAATCTTCATCCCAAAAGAGAATGTTGTGCAGTGATCATGAAAACAGTTATCCAAATCAAAAGCTTACAGCACCCTAGTATTCCCATTCAGTCTCCCATCCAAGTACTAACTAGACCCAACTTGGCTTTGCTTCCGAGGTCAGACGAGATCGGGCTTTTCAGAGTGGTATGGCCGTAGCGACAGCTGCCACCAAATGGGGCCTTTTAAATAGTGTAAGCAAACATTTGACTGACTTACTGGCAAACCTGCTAGCCAATCTTTATCCCAAAAGAGAATGTTGTGCAATGATCATGAAAACAGGTATCCAAATCAATAGCTTACAGCACCTAGTATTCCCATTCAGTCTCCCAACCAAGTACAAACTAGGCCCAACTTGGCTTTGCTTCCGAGGTCAGACGAGTTCGGGCTTTTCAGAGTGGTATGGCCGTAGCGACAGCTGCCACCAAATGCGGCCTTTTTAAATAGTGTAAGCAAACATTTGACTGACTTACTGGCAAACCTGTAGCCAATCTTTAACCCAAAAGAGAATGTTGTGCAGTGATCATGAAAACAGGTATCCATATCAATAGCTTACAGCACCTAGTATTCCCATTCAGTCTCCCAACCAAGTACAAACTAGGCCCAACTTGGCTTTGCTTCCGAGGTCAGACGAGATCGGGCTTTTTCAGAGTGGTATGGCCGTAAGCGACAGCTTCCACCAAATGGGGCCTGTTTAAATGGTGTAAGCAAACATCTGACTGACTGACTGACGGACGGACGGACGGACGGGACCGACTGACCGACCGACTGACCGACCGACTGACCTGTAGCCAATCTTCATCCCAAAGAGAGAATGTTGTGCAGTGATCATGAAAACAGTTATCCAAATCAAAAGCTTACAGCACCTAGTATTCCCATTCAGTCTCCCCATCCAAGAACTAACTAAGCCCAACTTGGCTTTGCTTCCAAGGTCAGATGTGATCCGGCTTTTTCAGAGTGGTATGGCCATAAGCGATAGCTTCCAACAAATGGGGCCTGTTTAAATGGTGTAAGCAAACATCTGACTGACTGACTGACTGACTGTGACTGAATGACTGACTGACCTGTAGCCAATCTTCATCCCAAAAGAGAATGTTGTGCAGTGATCATGAAAAGAGTTATGCAAATCAAGAGCTTACAGCACCTAGTATTCCAATTCAGTCTCCCATCCAGGTACTAACTAGGCCCAACTTGGCTTTGCTTCCGGTCGGCCGAGATCGGGCTTTTCAGAGTGGTATGGCGTACGCGCGACAGCTGCTTCCAAATGCGGCCTTTTTAAATAGTGTAAGCAAACATTTGACTGACTGACTGACCTGTAGCCAATCTTCATCCCAAAAGAGAATGTTGTGCAGTGATCATGAAAACAGTTATCCAAATCAATAGCTTACAGCACCTAGTATTCCCATTCAGTCTCCCAACCAAGTACTAACTAGGCCCAACTTGGCTTTGCTTCCGAGGTCAGACGAGATCGGGCTTTTCAGAGTGGTATGGCCGTGAGCACAGCTTCCACCAAATGGGGCCTGTTTAAATGGTGTAAGCAAACATCTGACTGACTGACTGGCGGACGGACGGGCGGACGGACCGACCGACTGACCGACCGACTGACCGACCGACCGACCTGTAGCCAATCTTTATCCCAAAAGAGAATGTTGTGCAGTGATCATGAAAACAGTTATCCAAATCAAAAGCTTACAGCACCTAGTATTCCCATTCAGTCTCCCATCCAAGAACTAACTAAGCCCAACTTGGCTTTGCACCTAGGTCAAATGTGATCCGGCTTTTTCAGAGTGGTATGGCCATAAGCGTTAGCTTCCAACAAATGGGGCCTGTTTAAATGGTGTAAGCAAACATCTGACTGACTGACTGACGGCTGTGACTGAATGACTGACTGACCTGTAGCCAATCTTCATCCCAAAAGAGAATGTTGTGCAGTGATCATGAAAAGAGTTATGCAAATCAAGAGCTTACAGCACCTAGTATTCCAATTCAGTCTCCCATCCAGGTACTAACTAGGCCCAACGGCTTTACTTCCAAGGTCAGACGAGATCGGGCGTTTTCAAGTGGGTATGGCCGTGGCGACAGCTTCCACCAAATGGGGCCTGTTTAAATGGTGTTAGCAAACATCTGACTGACTGACTGACCTGTAGCCAATCTTCATCCCAAAAGAGAATGTTGTGCAGTGATCATGAAAACAGTTATCCAAATCAAAAGCTTACAGCACCTAGTATTCCCATTCAGTCTCCCATCCAAGTACTAACTAGGCCCAACTTGGCTTTGCTTCCGAGGTCAGACGAGATCGGGCTTTTTCAGAGTGGTATGGCCGTAAGCGACAGCTGCCACCAAATGCGGCCTTTTTAAATAGTGTAAGCAAACATTTGACTGACTTACTGGCAAACCTGTAGCCAATCTTTATCCCAAAAGAGAATGTTGTGCAGTGATCATGAAAACAGGTATCCAAATCAATAGCTTACAGCACCTAGTATTCCCATTCAGTCTCCCAACCAAGTACAAACTAGGCCCAACTTGGCTTTGCTTCCGAGGTCAGACGAGATCGGGCTTTTTCAGAGTGGTATGGCCGTAAGCGACAGCTTCCACCAAATGGGGCCTGTTTAAATGGTGTAAGCAAGCATCTGACTGACCTGTAGCCAATCTTCATCCCAAAAGAGAATGTTGTGCAGTGATCATGAAAACAGTTATCCAAATCAAAAGCTTACAGCACCTAGTATTCCCATTCAGTCTCCCATCCAAGTACTAACTAGACCCAACTTGGCTTTGCTTCCGAGGTCAGACGAGATCGGGCTTTTCAGAGTGGTATGGCCGTAAGCGACAGCTGCCACCAAATGGGGCCTTTTTAAATAGTGTAAGCAAACATTTGACTGACTTACTGGCAAACCTGTAGCCAATCTTTATCCCAAAAGAGAATGTTGTGCAATGATCATGAAAAGAGATATCCAAATCAATAGCTTACAGCACCTAGTATTCCCATTCAGTCTCCCAACCAAGTACAAACTAGGCCCAACTTGGCTTTGCTTCGAGGTCAGACGAGGTTCGGGCTTTTCAGAGTGGTATGGCCGTAGCGACAGCTGCCACCAAATGCGGCCTTTTTAAATAGTGTAAGCAAACATTTGACTGACTTACTGGCAAACCTGTAGCCAATCTTTAACCCAAAAGAGAATGTTGTGCAGTGATCATGAAAACAGGTATCCATATCAATAGCTTACAGCACCTAGTATTCCCATTCAGTCTCCCAACCAAGTACAAACTGGCTTTGCTTCCGAGTCAGACGAGATCGGGCTTTTCAGAGTGGTATGGCCGTGGCGACAGCTTCCACCAAATGGGGCCTGTTTAAATGGTGTAAGCAAACATCTGACTGACGCCGGACCGGGCGGACGGACGGACCGACCGACTGACCGACCGACTGACCGACCGACTGACCTGTAGCCAATCTTCATCCCAAAAGAGAATGTTGTGCAGTGATCATGAAAACAGTTATCCAAATCAAAAGCTTACAGCACCTAGTATTCCCATTCAGTCTCCCATCCAAGAACTAACGAAGCCCAACTTGGCTTTGCTTCCAAGGTCAGATGTGATCCGGCTTTTTCAGAGTGGTATGGCCAAGCGTAAGCTTCAACCAAATGGGGCCTGTTTAAATGGTGTAAGCAAACATCTGACTGACTGACTGACTGACTGTGACTGAATGACTGACTGACCTGTAGCCAATCTTCATCCCAAAAGAGAGAATGTTGTGCAGTGATCATGAAAACAGTTATCCAAATCAAAAGCTTACAGCACCTAGTATTCCCATTCAGTCTCCCATCCAAGTACTAACTAGGCCCAACTTGGCTTTGCTTCCGAGGTCAGACGAGATCGGGATTTTTCAGAGTGGTATGGCGTAAGCAACAGCTCCCACCAAATGGGGCCTGGTTAAATGGTGTAAGCAAACACCTGACTGACTGACTGATTGTGACTGACTGACTGATTGTGACTGACTGACTGATTGTGACTGACTGACCTTTTAGCCAATCTTCATCCCAAAAGAGAATGTTGTGCAGTGATCATGAAAACAGTTATCCAAATCAGAAGCTTACAGCACCTAGTATTCCCATTCAGTCTCCCATCCAAGTACTAATTAGGCCAAATTTGGCTTTGCTTCCGAGGTCAGGCGAGATCGGGCTTTTTCCAGAGTGGTATGGCCGTGGCGACAGCTTCTACCAAATGGGGCCTGTTTAAATGGTGTAAGCAAACATCTGACTGACTGACTGACTGACTGTGGGACGGACGGACGGACCGACCGACCGACCGAGCTTGTAGCCAATCTTCATCCAAAAAGAGAATGTTGAGCAGTGATCATGAAAACAGTTATCCAAATCAATAGCTTACAGCACCTAGTATTCCCATTCAGTCTCCCAACCAAGTACTAACTAGGCCCAACTTGGCTTTGCTTCCGAGGTCAGACGAGATCGGGCTTTTTCAGAGTGGTATGGCCGTAGCGACAGCTGCCACCAAATGGGGCCTTTTTAAATAGTGTAGCAAACATTTGACTGACTTACTGGCAAACCTGTAGCCAATCTTCATCCCAAAAGAGAATGTTGTGCAGTGATCATGAAAACAGTTATCCAAATCAAAAGCTTACAGCACCTAGTATTTCCATTCAGTCTCCCATCCAAGTTCTAACTAGGCCCAACTTGGCTTTGCTTCCGGGTCAGACGAGATCAGGCTTTTTCAGAGTGGTATGGCCGTAAGCGACAGCTGCCACCAAATGGGGCCTTTTTTAAATAGTGTAAGCAAACATTTGACTGACTGACTGACTGACGGCAAACGTGCTAGCCAATCTTCATCCCAAAAGAGAATGTTGTGCAGTGATCATGAAAACAGTTATCCAAATCAATAGCTTACAGCACCTAGTATTCCCATTCAGTCTCCCAACCAAGTACTAACTAGGCCCAACTTGGCTTTGCATCCGAAGTCAGACGAGATCGGGCTTTTTCAGAGTGGTATGGCCGTAAGCGACCGCTTCCACCAAATGGGGCCTGTTTAAATGGTGTAAGCAAACATCTGATTGACTAAATGACGGACAGACGGACCGACCGTCCGACTGACCGTCCGACTGACCGACCGACTGACCGACTGACTGACCTGTAGCCAATCTTCATCCCAAAAGAGAATGTTGTGCAGTGATCATGAAAACAGTTATCCAAATCAATAGCTTACAGCACCTAGTATTCCCATTCAGTCTCCCAACCAAGTACTAACTAGGCCCAACTTGGCTTTACTTCGAGGTCAGACGGGATCGGGCTTTTCAGTGTGGGTATGGCCGTAGCGTACAGCTTCCACCAAATGGGGCCTGTTTAAATGGTGTAAGCAAACATCTGACTGACCTGTAGCCAATCTTCATCCCAAAAGAGAATGTTGTGCAGTGATCATGAAAACAGTTATCCAAATCAAAAGCTTACAGCACCTAGTATTCCCATTCAGTCTCCCCATCCAAGTACTAACTAGACCCAACTTGGCTTTGCTTCCGAGGGCAGACGAGATCGGGCTTTTTCAGAGTGGTATGGCCGTAAGCGACAGCTGCCACCAAATGCGGCCTTTTTAAGCCAGTCCTCCTGGATACAGTTATGTACATCAGCCTCGTTCAACTGGTAGAGGAGGAGGTATTGGTCTTATCCACAGTGAAAATCTAATCTTCGCACAAAAATATAGTCATAAGTTTAATTCCTTTGAAATTCTTTATACCAGTGTAAATCCCATAGCCAAAAAAAATAAGTCAATTCCTCTAATTATTATTTACAGACCCCCAGGGCCTTATACTGAATTTCTTAGTGAATTTGCAGACTTTGTATCAAACCTGGTTGTGTCTGTAAATAAAGCATTAATCGTCGGAGATTTTAATGTTCATTTTGATAACCTGGAGGACCCCTCTGAGAACAGCGGTCGAGTGTCCATCTTAGATTCAGTTGGGATTAATCAGAACGTGATCGGGCCTACTCATAGTGGTGGTCACACTCTTGACCTCATACTAACATACGGACTACGTAAGAAAATATTGAAATTATTCCACAGTCTGAAGTTATCTCAGACCACCATCTTATCTCATTCATAATCCGTATGGATTATAATATCTCCACCTACGCCTCACTACAGCAAGCAGCACATTCACATCAGCTACTGCACTGAGCTTCATAAATAACCTACCAGAGACATCAGTTAGTTTTGGATCAGCGCCTGATCCAGTAGATCTCGACCAGGCAACTGAAAGTTTGGAGTCAACACTCCGCTGCACACTAGATAGAGTGGCTCCACTCAAAAGGAAAATAATTAGACAAAAAAATTAGCACCCTGGTATAATGATCTAACGCGATCCTTAAAACAGAAATCTAGACAATTAGAACGTAAATGCGCCAAACCAAGCTGGTTATATTTCAGACAGCATGGAAGGAGAGCCTACTGCAATATAGGAAATCTCTTGTCGATGCTAAAAGATCTACTTCTCCACCTTAATAGGAACCAAAAACAATTCCAGATTCCTCTTCAACACGGTAGCACAACTAACTAGGAATAAAACCACTTCAGAGGAAAAAAACTCAATCATTTCATAGCAGTGAGGATTTTATAAAATTTTTCATTTATAAAATTGAAAATATTAGAGATGAAATACAGGCCATTAAATTACAACCGGTCAGTAATATAACAAACACATTAGATGACAATGTGGCAATACCGGATCAATGTTTAAGTGTGTTTTGCTCGCTTATAGAGACCGACCTAGCTACACTAATCTCATCAGCTAATTCATCAACCTGCATACTAGATCCTATACCCACATGTTTGTTTAAACAGATTTGTCCAGGAGTAATTAAGTCACTTTTAAATATAGTAAATTCCTCCCTAACCACTGGCTATGTCCCTAAATCTCTAAAATTAGCAGTTATTAAACCATTGATAAAAAAAACCTGACCTTGACCCGTCTCAATTATCCAATTATAGACCAATATCGAATCTCCCCTTCATCTCAAAGATTCTAGAAAAGGTAGTAGCAAAACAGTTATGCTCATACTTAGAAAGGAACAACATTCATGAAATATATCAGTCAGGATTTAGACCTCATCACAGCACAGAGACAGCACTAGTTAAAGTAGTAAATGACCTTCTTCTGACCTCTGATCAGGGTTGTGTCTCGCTGCTTGTGTTACTAGACCTTAGTGCAGCTTTCGATACCATAGATCACACTATTCTCCTTGATAGATTAGAAAATGTTGTTGGTATTAAGGGAACAGTCCTCTCCTGGCTCAGGTCTTATCTGACCGATCGTTATCAATTCGTAGATATAAATGGTGATTTCTCCATGCGTACTGAGGTTACTTTTGGAGTTCCCCAGGGTTCTGTTTTAGGCCCGCTGCTTTTTACCTTATATATGTTACCCCTAGGACAAATTATTCGTAAACATGGAATTAGCTTCCACTGTTATGCTGATGATACACAGCTGTATGTTTCAGCGAAGCCAGAGGACAGACAGAAGCTTAGTAAAGTGGAGGATTGTGTAAATGACATTAGATGTTGGATGTTAACTAACTTCCTTTTACTTAATTCTGATAAAACAGAAATACTTTTATTAGGCCCACGTGTAGCTAGAAGTAATCTTCCTGACTACACAGTAACTCTGGATGGTCTTTCTGTTTCATCATGTACAGCAGTTAAAGACCTCGGAGTGATTATTGACTCCAGTCTATCATTTGATGCTCATGTAGATAATATTACTAGGATAGCGTTCTTTCATCTCAGAAATATTTCTAAGATAAGAAACATATTGTCACTACATGATGCAGAAATACTGGTTCATGCATTCGTCACCTCTAGATTAGATTACTGTAATGCCTTACTGTCTGGATGTTCCAGTAGGAATATAAATAAACTCCAGTTAGTCCAGAATGCAGCTGCTAGAGTCCTTACTAGAACTAGAAGATACGACCATATCACCCCGATCTTATCCACACTGCATTGGCTCCGGTAATATTTCGCATTAAGTTTAAAATACTTTTATTAACCTATAAAGCACTACACGGTCTCGCACCACAATATCTAAGCGACCTTCTGGTTTTATATGATCCGCCACGCCTACTCAGATCAAAAAGATGCAGGCTATTTGATATTACCTAGAATAGTGAAGTCTACAGCAGGGGAAGAGCCTTCAGCTATAGAGCCCCACAGTTATGGAACAGTCTTCCTATTAGTGTTCGGGACTCGGACACAGTCTCGTTGTTTAAATCTAGGCTTAAAGCATATTTGTTTACTCAAGCTTACCCTGACTAGATTATATCTCACTACTTCACAGTCCCTAATCGTTTTCTCCCTCTCTCTCTCTTTTTGCCGAGCCCCCCACGCGAATTTATGGAGATATTGGAGATCCAGATCCCTTCTGCCTCTGGATGAGCCCAAATCTTCTGCTGGGACTACGGCTGCTCCTAAGGCCATACATACTTCTCATTTTCACATTGTCTGTGTTACATTCACAATCTGTGTTACCCAGATGAGGATGGGTTTCCCTTCTGAGTCGGGTTCCTCTCAAGGTTTCTTCCTCAAAAACATCTTAGGGAGTTTTTTCCTTGCCACCGTCGCCACTCAGTGGCTTGCTCCAGGTGGGATAAATTCCATTTGTTTTCTACCTGTTTGTCTCTGTTTATCTGTTCCTGTTTGTCTCTCTTTAGATGTTTCTGACTGTTCATACCTGTTTTTTTATTTCTGTAAAGCTGCTTTGAGACAATGACTATTGTAAAAAGGGCGCCTATACAAATAAAATTGAATTGAATTGAATTGTATTGAATTAAATAGTGTAAGCAAACATTTGACTGACTTACTGGCAAACCTGTAGCCAATCTTCATCCCAAAAGAGAATGTTGTGCAGTGATCATGAAAAGAGTTATGCAAATCAAAAGCTTGCAGCACCTAGTATTCCCATTCAGTCTCCCATCCAAGTACTAACTAGGCCCAACTTGGCTTTGCTTACGAGGTCAGACGAGATCGGGCTTTTTCAGAGTGGTATGGACGTAAGCGACAGCAGCACCCAAATGGGGCCTTTTTAAATAGTGTAAGCAAACATTTGACTGACTTACTGGCAAACCTGTAGCCAATCTTCATCCCAAAAGAGAATGTTGTGCAGTGATCATGAAAACAGTTATCCAAATCAAAAGCTTACAGCACCTAGTATTCCCATAGTCTCCCATCCAAGTACTAACTAGGCCCAACTTGGCTTTGCTTCGGTCAGACGAGATCGGAGATTTTTCAGAGTGGTATGGCCGTAGCAACAGCTTCCCCCCCAAATGGGGCCTGTTTAAATGGTGTAAGCAAACACCTGACTGACTGACTGATTGTGACTGACTGACCTGTAGCCAATCTTCATCCCAAAAGAGAATGTTGTGCAGTGATCATGAAAACAGTTATCCAAATCAATACCGTACAGCACCTAGTACTCCCATTCAGACTCCCAACCAAGTACTAACTAGGCCCAACTGCTGCTTCGAGGTCAGACGAGATCGGGCTTTTTAGTGTGGTATGGCCGTAGCGACAGCTTCCACCAAATGGGGCCTGTTTAAATGGTGTAAGCAAACATCTGACTGAGCTGTAGCCAATCTTCATCCCAAAAGAGAATGTTGTGCAGTGATCATGAAAACAGTTATCCAAATCAAAGCTTACAGCACCTAGTATTCCCATTCAGTCTCCCATCCAAGTACTAACTAGACCCAACTTGGCTTTGCTTCCGAGGGCAGACGAGATCAGGCTTTTTCAGATGTGGTATGGCCGTGACGATAGCTGCCACCAAATGCGGCCTTTTTAAATAGTGTAAGCAAACATTTGACTGACTTACTGGCAAACCTGTAGCCAATCTTCATCCCAAAAGAGAATGTTGTGCAGTGATCATGAAAAGAGTTATGCAAATCAAAAGCTTACAGCACCTAGTATTCCCCATTCAGTCTCCCATCCAAGTACTAACTAGGCCCAACTTGGCTTTGCTTACGAGGTCAGACGAGATCGGGCTTTTTCAGAGTGGTATGGACGCAGTAGGCAGCAGCACCCGAATAGGGCCTTTTTAAATAGTGTAAGCAAACATTTGACTGACTTACTGGCAAACCTGTAGCCAATCTTCATCCCAAAAGAGAATGTTGTGCAGTGATCATGAAAACAGTTATCCAAATCAAAAGCTTACAGCACCTAGTATTCCCATTCAGTCTCCCATCCAAGTACTAACTAGGCCCAACTTGGCTTTGCTTCCGAGGTCAGACGAGATCGGGCTTTTTCAGAGTGGTATGGCCGTAAGCAACAGCTCCCACCAAATGGGGCCTGGTTAAATGGTGTAAGCAAACACCTGACTGACTGACTGATTGTGACTGACTGACTGATTGTGACTGACTGACTGATTGTGACTGACTGACTGATTGTGACTGACTGACTGATTGTGACTGACTGACCTGTAGCCAATCTTCATCCCAAAAGAGAATGTTGTGCAGTGATCATGAAAACAGTTATCCAAATCAGAAGCTTACAGCACCTAGTATTCCCATTCAGTCTCCCATCCAAGTACTAATTAGGCCAAATTTGGCTTTGCTTCCGAGGTCAGACGAGATCGGGCTTTTTCAGAGTGGTATGGCCGTAAGCGACAGCTTCTACCAAATGGGGCCTGTTTAAATGGTGTAAGCAAACATCTGACTGACTGACTGACTGACTGACTGACGGACGGACGGACGGACCGACCGACCGACCGACTTGTAGCCAATCTTCATCCCAAAAGAGAATGTTGAGCAGTGATCATGAAAACAGTTATCCAAATCAATAGCTTACAGCACCTAGTATTCCCATTCAGTCTCCCAACCAAGTACTAACTAGGCCCAACTTGGCTTTGCTTCCGAGGTCAGACGAGATCGGGCTTTTTCAGAGTGGTATGGCCGTAAGCAACAGCTGCCACCAAATGGGGCCTTTTTAAATAGTGTAAGCAAACATTTGACTGACTTACTGGCAAACCTGTAGCCAATCTTCATCCCAAAAGAGAATGTTGTGCAGTGATCATGAAAACAGTTATCCAAATCAAAAGCTTACAGCACCTAGTATTTCCATTCAGTCTCCCATCCAAGTTCTAACTAGGCCCAACTTGGCTTTGCTTCCGAGGTCAGACGAGATCAGGCTTTTTCAGAGTGGTATGGCCGTAAGCGACAGCTGCCACCAAATGGGGCCTTTTTAAATAGTGTAAGCAAACATTTGACTGACTGACTGACTGACTGGCAAACATGTAGCCAATCTTCATCCCAAAAGAGAATGTTGTGCAGTGATCATGAAAACAGTTATCCAAATCAATAGCTTACAGCACCTAGTATTCCCATTCAGTCTCCCAACCAAGTACTAACTAGGCCCAACTTGGCTTTGCATCCGAAGTCAGACGAGATCGGGCTTTTTCAGAGTGGTATGGCCGTAAGCGACCGCTTCCACCAAATGGGGCCTGTTTAAATGGTGTAAGCAAACATCTGATTGACTAAATGACGGACAGACGGACCGACCGTCCGACTGACCGTCCGACTGACCGACCGACTGACCGACTGACTGACCTGTAGCCAATCTTCATCCCAAAAGAGAATGTTGTGCAGTGATCATGAAAACAGTTATCCAAATCAATAGCTTACAGCACCTAGTATTCCCATTCAGTCTCCCAACCAAGTACTAACTAGGCCCAACTTGGCTTTACTTCCGAGGTCAGACGAGATCGGGCTTTTTCAGTGTGGTATGGCCGTAAGCGACAGCTTCCACCAAATGGGGCCTGTTTAAATGGTGTAAGCAAACATCTGACTGACCTGTAGCCAATCTTCATCCCAAAAGAGAATGTTGTGCAGTGATCATGAAAACAGTTATCCAAATCAAAAGCTTACAGCACCTAGTATTCCCATTCAGTCTCCCATCCAAGTACTAACTAGACCCAACTTGGCTTTGCTTCCGAGGGCAGACGAGATCGGGCTTTTTCAGAGTGGTATGGCAGTAAGCGACAGCTGCCACCAAATGCGGCCTTTTTAAGCCAGTCCTCCTGGATACAGTTATGTACATCAGCCTCGTTCAACTGGTAGAGGAGGAGGTATTGGTCTTATCCACAGTGAAAATCTAATCGTCGCACAAAAATATAGTCATAAGTTTAATTCCTTTGAAATTCTTTATACCAGTGTAAATCCCATAGCCAAAAAAAATAAGTCAATTCCTCTAATTATTATTTACAGACCCCCAGGGCCTTATACTGAATTTCTTAGTGAATTTGCAGACTTTGTATCAAACCTGGTTGTGTCTGTAAATAAAGCATTAATCGTCGGAGATTTTAATGTTCATTTTGATAACCTGGAGGACCCTCTGAGAACAGCGGTCGTGTCCATCTTAGATTCAGTTGGGATTAATCAGAACGTGATCGGGCCTACTCATAGTGGTGGTCACACTCTTGACCTCATACTAACATATCGGGACTACGTATAGAAAATATTGAAATTATTCCACAGTCTGAAGTTATCTCAGACCACCATCTTATCTCATTATACACCATCGTATGGATTATAATATCTCCACTCGCCTCACTACGCGTAAAACGCACATTCACATCAGCTACTGCACTGAGCTTCATAAATAACCTACCAGAGACATCAGTTGGTTTTGGATCAGCGCCTGATCCAGTAGATCTCGACCAGGCAACTGAAAGTTTGGAGTCAACACTCCGTGCACACTAGATAGAGTGGCTCCACTCAAAAGGAAAATAATTAGACAAAAAAATTAGCACCCTGGTATAATGATCTATACGGATCCTTAAAACAGAAATCTAGACAATTAGAACGTAAATGGCGCAAACCAAGCTGGTTATATTTCAGACAGCATGGAAGGAGAGCCTACTGCAATATAGGAAATCTCTTGTCGATGCTAAAAGATCTACTTCTCCACCTTAATAGGAGACAACCCAAAACAATTCCAGATTCCTCTTCAACACGGTAGCACAACTAACTAGGAATAAAACCACTTCAGAGGAAAAAACTCAATCATTTCATAGCAGTGAGGATTTTATGAAATTTTTCATTTATAAAATTGAAAATATTAGAGATGAAATACAGGCCATTAAATTACAACCGGTCAGTAATATAACAAACACATTAGATGACAATGTGGCAATACCGGATCAATGTTTAGAGTGTTTTGCTCCGCTTATAGAGACCGACCTAGCTACACTAATCTCATCAGCTAATTCATCAACCTGCATACTAGATCCTATACCCACATGTTTGTTTAAACAGATTTGTCCAGGAGTAATTAAGTCACTTTTAAATATAGTAAATTCCTCCTAACCACTGGCTATGTCCCTAAATCTCTAAAATTAGCAGTTATTAAACCATTGATAAAAAAAACCTGACCTTGACCCGTCTCAATTATCCAATTATAGACCAATATCGAATCTCCCCTTCATCTCAAAGATTCTAGAAAAGGTAGTAGCAAAACAGTTATGCTCATACTTAGAAAGGAACAACATTCATGAAATATATCAGTCAGGATTTAGACCTCATCACAGCACAGAGACAGCACTAGTTAAAGTAGTAAATGACCTTCTTCTGACCTCTGATCAGGGTTGTGTCTCGCTGCTTGTGTTACTAGACCTTAGTGCAGCTTTCGATACCATAGATCACACTATTCTCCTTGATAGATTAGAAAATGTTGTTGGTATTAAGGGAACAGTCCTCTCCTGGCTCAGGTCTTATCTGACCGATCGTTATCAATTCGTAGATATAAATGGTGATTTCTCCCATGTACTGAGGTTACTTTGGAGTTCCCCAGGGTTCTGTTTTTAGGCCCGCTGCTTTTTACCTTATATATGTTACCCCTAGGACAAATTATTGACGCAACATGGAATTAGCTTCCACTGTTATGCTGATGATACACAGCTGTATGTTTCGCGAAAGCCAGAGGACAGACAGAAGCTTAGTAAAGTGGAGGATTGTGTAAATGACATTAGATGTTGGATGTTAACTAACTTCCTTTTACTTAATTCTGATAAAACAGAAATACTTTTATTAGGCCCACGTGTAGCTAGAAGTAATCTTCCTGACTACACAGTAACTCTGGATGGTCTTTCTGTTTCATCATGTACAGCAGTTAAAGACCTCGGAGTGATTATTGACTCCAGTCTATCATTTGATGCTCATGTAGATAATATTACTAGGATAAGCGTTCTTTCATCTCAGAAATATTTCTAAGATAAGAAACATATTGTCACTACATGATGCAGAAATACTGGTTCATGCATTCGTCACCTCTAGATTAGATTACTGTAATGCCTTACTGTCTGGATGTTCCAGTAGGAATATAAATAAACTCCAGTTAGTCCAGAATGCAGCTGCTAGAGTCCTTACTAGAACTAGAAGATACGACCATATCACCCCGATCTTATCCACACTGCATTGGCTCCCGGTAATATTTCGCATTAAGTTTAAAATACTTTTATTAACCTATAAAGCACTACACGGTCTCGCACCACAATATCTAAGCGACCTTCTGGTTTTATATGATCCGCCACGCCTACTCAGATCAAAAAGATGCAGGCTATTTGATATTACCTAGAATAGTGAAGTCTACAGCAGGGGGAAGAGCCTTCGCTTATAGAGCCCCACAGTTATGGAACAGTCTTCCTATTAGTGTTCGGGACTCAGACACAGTCTCAGTGTTTAAATCTAGGCTTAAAGCATATTGGTTTACTCAAGCTTACCCTGACTAAATTATATCTCACTACTTCACAGTCCTAATCGTTTTTCTCCCTCTCTCTCTCTTTTGCCGGAGCCCCACACCGAATTTATGGAGATATTGGAGATCCAGATCCCTTCTGCCTCTGGATGAGCCCAAATCTTCTGCTGGGACTACGGTCTACTAAGGCCATACATACTTCTCATTTTCACATTGTCTGTGTTACATTCACAATCTGTGTTACCCAGATGAGGATGGGTTTCCCTTCTGAGTCGGGTTCCTCTCAAGGTTTCTTCCTCAAAAAAACATCTTAGGGAGTTTTTCCTTGCCACCGTCGCCACTCAGTGGCTTGCTCAGTTGGGATAAATTCCATTTGTTTTCTACCTGTTTGTCTCTGTTTATCTGTTCCTGTTTGTCTCTCTTTAGATGTTTCTGACTGTTCATACCTGTTTTTTTTTTGTGTAAAGCTGCTTTGAGACAATGACTATTGTAAAAGCGCTATACAAATAAAATTGAATTGAATTGAATTGTATTGAATTAAATAGTGTAAGCAAACATTTGACTGACTTACTGGCAAACCTGTAGCCAATCTTCATCCCAAAAGAGAATGTTGTGCAGTGATCATGAAAACAGTTATCCAAATCAATACCGTACAGCACCTAGTACTCCCATTCAGTCTCCCAACCAAGTACTAACTAGGCCCAACTTGGCTTTACTTCCGAGGTCAGACGAGATCGGGCTTTTTTAGTGTGGTATGGCCGTAAGCGACAGCTTCCACCAAATGGGGCCTGTTTAAATGGTGTAAGCAAACATCTGACTGAGCTGTAGCCAATCTTCATCCCAAAAGAGAATGTTGTGCAGTGATCATGAAAACAGTTATCCAAATCAAAAGCTTACAGCACCTAGTATTCCCATTCAGTCTCCCATCCAAGTACTAACTAGACCCAACTTGGCTTTGCTTCCGAGGGCAGACGAGATCAGGCTTTTTCAGAGTGGTATGGCCGTAGCGACAGCTGCCACCAAATGCGGCCTTTTTAAAAATAGTGTAAGCAAACATTTGACTGACTTACTGGCAAACCTGTAGCCAATCTTCATCCCAAAAGAGAATGTTGTGCAGTGATCATGAAAAGAGTTATGCAAATCAAAAGCTTACAGCACCTAGTATTCCCATTCAGTCTCCCATCCAAGTACTAACTAGGCCCAACTTGGCTTTGCTACGGGGTCAGACGAGATCGGGCTTTTTCAGAGTGGTATGGACGTAGCGACAGCAGCACCCGAATAGGGCCTTTTTAAATAGTGTAAGCAAACATTTGACTGACTTACTGGCAAACCTGTAGCCAATCTTCATCCCAAAAAGAGAATGTTTGTGCAGTGATCATGAAAACAGTTATCCAAATCAAAAGCTTACAGCACCTAGTATTCCCATTCAGTCTCCCATCCAAGTACTAACTAGGCCCAACTTGGCTTTGCTTCCGAGGTCAGACGAGATCGGGATTTTTCAGAGTGGTATGGCCGTAAGCAACAGCTCCCACCAAATGGGGCCTGGTTAAATGGTGTAAGCAAACACCTGACTGACTGACTGATTGTGACTGACTGACTGATTGTGACTGACTGACTGATTGTGACTGACTGACTGATTGTGACTGACTGACTGATTGTGACTGACTGACCTGTAGCCAATCTTCATCCCAAAAGAGAATGTTGTGCAGTGATCATGAAAACAGTTATCCAAATCAGAAGCTTACAGCACCTAGTATTCCCATTCAGTCTCCCATCCAAGTACTAATTAGGCCAAATTTGGCTTTGGCTTCGAGGTCAGACGAGATCGGGCTTTTTCAGAGTGGTATGGCCGTAGCCGCAGCTTCTGCCAAATGGGGCCTGTTTAAATGGTGTAAGCAAACATCTGACTGACTGACTGACTGACTGACGGACGGACGGACGACCGACCGACCGACTTGTAGCCAATCTTCATCCCAAAGAGAGAATGTTGAGCAGTGATCATGAAAACAGTTATCCAAATCAATAGCTTACAGCACCTAGTATTCCCATTCAGTCTCCCAACCAAGTACTAACTAGGCCCAACTTGGCTTTGCTTCCGAGGTCAGACGAGATCGGGCTTTTTCAGAGTGGTATGGCCGTAAGCGACAGCTGCCACCAAATGGGGCCTTTTTAAATAGTGTAAGCAAACATTTGACTGACTTACTGGCAAACCTGTAGCCAATCTTCATCCCAAAAGAGAATGTTGTGCAGTGATCATGAAAACAGTTATCCAAATCAAAAGCTTACAGCACCTAGTATTTCCATTCAGTCTCCCATCCAAGTTCTAACTAGGCCCAACTTGGCTTTGCTTCCGAGGTCAGACGAGATCAGGCTTTTCAGAGTGGTATGGCCGTAGCGACAGCTGCCACCAAATGGGGCCTTTTTAAATAGTGTAAGCAAACATTTGACTGACTGACTGACTGACTGGCAAACATGTAGCCAATCTTCATCCCAAAAGGGAATGTTGTGCAGTGATCATGAAAACAGTTATCCAAATCAATAGCTTACAGCACCTAGTATTCCCATTCAGTCTCCCCAACCAGTACGTAACTAGGCCCAACTTGGCTTTGCATCCGAAGTCAGACGAGATCGGGCTTTTTCAGAGTGGTATGGCCGTAGCGACCGCTTCCACCAAATGGGGCCTGTTTAAATGGTGTAAGCAAACATTTGACTGACTCACTGGCAAACCTGTAGCCAATCTTCATCCCAAAAGAGAATGTTGTGCAGTGATCATGAAAAGAGTTATGCAAATCAAAAGCTTACAGCACCTAGTATTCCCATTCAGTCTCCCATCCAAGTACTAACTAGGCCCAACTTGGCTTTGCTTCCGAGGTCAGACGAGATCGGGCTTTTTCAGAGTGGTATGGACGTAAGCGACAGCAGCCCCCAAATGGGGCCTTTTTAAATAGTGTAAGCAAACATTTGACTGACTTACTGGCAAACCTGTAGCCAATCTTCATCCCAAAAGAGAATGTTGTGCAGTGATCATGAAAACAGTTATCCAAATCAAAAGCTTACAGCACCTAGTATTCCCATTCAGTCTCCCATCCAAGTACTAACTAGGCGTAACGTGGCTTTGGATTCGGAGGTCAGACGAGATCGGGCTATTTCAGAGTGGTATGGCCGTAGCGACAGCTGCCACCAAATGGAGCCTTTTAAATAGTGTAAGCAAACATTTGACTGACTTACTGGCAAACCTGTAGCCAATCTTCATCCCAAAAGAGAATGTTGTGCAGTGATCATGAAAACAGTTATCCAAATCAAAAGCTTACAGCACCTAGTATTCCCATTCAGTCTCCCATCCAAGTACTAACTAGGCCCAACTTGGCTTTGCCTCGGAGGTCAGACGAGATCGGGCTTTTTCAGAGAGGTATGGCCGCAGGCAGCTGCCACCAAATGGGGCGTTTTTTAAATAGTGTAAGCAAACATTTGACTGACTTACTGGCAAACCTGTAGCCAATCTTCATCCCAAAAGAGAATGTTGTGCAGTGATCATGAAAACAGTTATCCAAATCAAAAGCTTACAGCACCTAGTATTCCCATTCAGTCTCCCATCCAAGTACTAACTAGGCGCAACGTGGCTTTGATTCGGAGGTCAGACGAGATCGGGCTATTTCAGAGTGGTATGGCCGTAAGCGACAGCTGCCACCAAATGGAGCCTTTTTAAATAGTGTAAGCAAACACTTGACTGACTTACTGGCAAACCTGTAGCCAATCTTCATCCCAAAAGAGAATGTTGTGCAGTGATCATGAAAACAGTTATCCAAATCAAAAGCTTACAGCACCTAGTATTCCCATTCAGTCTCCCATCCAAGTACTAAGTAGGCCCAACTTGGCTTTGCCTCGGAGGTCAGACGAGATCGGGCTTTTTCAGAGAGGTATGGCCCAAAGCGACAGCTGCCACCAAATGGGGCGTTTTTAAATAGTGTAAGCAAACATTTGACTGACTTACTGGCAAACCTGTAGCCAATCTTCATCCCAAAAGAGAATGTTGTGCAGTGATCATGAAAACAGTTATCCAAATCAAAAGCTTACAGCACCTAGTATTCCCATTCAGTCTCCCATCCAAGTACTAACTAGGCGCAACGTGGCTTTGATTCGGAGGTCAGACGAGATCGGGCTATTTCAGAGTGGTATGGCCGTAAGCGACAGCTGCCACCAAATGGAGCCTTTTTAAATAGTGTAAGCAAACATTTGACTGACTTACTGGCAAACCTGTAGCCAATCTTCATCCCAAAAGAGAATGTTGTGCAGTGATCATGAAAACAGTTATCCAAATCAAAAGCTTACAGCACCTAGTATTCCCATTCAGTCTCCCATCCAAGTACTAACTAGGCCCAACCTGGCTTTGCTTCCGAGGTCAGACGAGATCGGGCTTTTTCAGAGTGGTATGGCCGTAAGCGACAGCTTCCACCAAATGGGGCCTGTTTAAATGGTGTAAGCAAACATCTGACTGACTGACTGACTGTGACTGTCTGACTGACTGACCTGTAGCCAATCTTCATCCCAAAAGATAATGTTGTGCAGTGATCATGAAAAGAGTTATCCAAATCAAGAGCTTACAGCACCTAGTATTCCCATTCAGTCTCCTATCCAAGTACTAACTATGCACAACTTGGCTTTACTTCCAAGGTCAGACGAGATCGGGCGTTTTCAGAGTGGTATGCCCGTAAGCGACAGCTTCCACCAAATGGGGCCTGTTTAAATGGTGTAAGCAAACATCTGACTGACTGACTGACTGTGACTGAATCACTGACTGACCTGTAGCCAATCTTCATCCCAAAAGAGAATGTTGTGCAGTGATCATGAAAAGAGTTATGCAAATCAAAAGCTTACAGCACCTAGTATTCCAATTCAGTCTCCCATCCAAGTACTAAATAGGCGCCAACTTGGCTTTGCTCCGAGGTCAGACGAGATCGGGCTTTTTCAGAGTGGTATGGACGTAGCGTCAGCAGCCCCCAAATGGGGCCTTTTTAAATAGTGTAAGCAAACATTTGACTGACATAATGGCAAACCTGTAGCCAATCTTCATCCGAAAAGAGAATGTTGTGCAGTGATCAAGAAAACAGTTATCCAAATCAAAAGCTTACAGCACCTAGTATTCCCATTCAGTCTCCCATCCAAGTACTAACTAGGCCCAACTTGGCTTTGCCTCCGAGGTCAGACCGAGATCGGGCTTTTCAGAGTGGTATGGCCGTAGCGACAGCTGCCACCAAATGGGGCCTTTTTAAATAGTGTAAGCAAACATTTGACTGACTTACTGGCAAACCTGTAGCCAATCTTCATCCCAAAAGAGAATGTTGTGCAGTGATCATGAAAACAGTTATCCAAATCAAAGCTTACAGCACCTAGTATTCCCATTCAGTCTCCCATGCAAATACTAACTAGGCCCAACTTGGCTTTGCTTCCGAAGTCAGACGAGATCAGGCTTTTTCAGTGTGGTATGGCCGTAAGCAACAGCTGCCACCAAATGGGGCCTTTTTAAATAGTGTAAGCAAACATTTGACTGACTCACTGGCAAACCTGTAGCCAATCTTCATCCCAAAAGAGAATGTTGTGCAGTGATCATGAAAACAGTTATCCAAATCAAAATCTTACAGCACCTAGTATTCCCATTCAGTCTCCCAACCAAGTACTAACTAGGCCCAAGGTGGCTTTGCTTCCGAGGTCAGACGAGATCGGGCTTTTTCAGTGTGGTATGGCCGTAGCGACAGCTTCCACCAAATGGGGCCTGTTTAAATAGTGTAAGCAAACATTTGACTGACTTACTGGCAAACCTGTAGCCAACCTTCATCCCAAAAGAGAATGTTGTGCAGTGATCATGAAAAGAGTTATGCAAATCAAAAGCTTACAGCACCTAGTATTCCCATTCAGTCTCCCATCCAAGTACTAACTAGGCCCAACTTGGCTTTGCTTCCAAGGTCAGACGAGATCGGGCTTTGTCAGAGTGGTATGGACATAAGCGACAGCAGCCCCCAAATGGGGCCTTTTTAAATAGTGTAAGCAAACATTTGACTGACTTACTGGCAAACCTGTAGCCAATCTTCATCCCAAAAGAGAATGTTGTGCAGTGATCATGAAAACAGTGATCCAAATCAAAAGCTTACAGCACCTAGTATTCCCATTCAGTCTCCAATGCAAGTACTAACTAGGCCCAACTTGGCTTTGCTTCCGAGGTCAGACGAGATCAGGCTTATTCAGAGTGGTATGGCCGTAAGCGATAGCTGCCACCAAATGGGGCCTTTTTAAATAGTGTAAGCAAACATTTGACTGACTCACTGGCAAACCTGTAGCCAATCTTCATCCCAAAAGAGAATGTTGTGCAGTGATCATGAAAACAGTTATCCAAATCAAAAGCTTACAGCACCTAATATTCCCATTCAGTCTCCCATCCAAGTACTAACTAGGCCCAACCTGGCTTTGCTTCCGAGGTCAGACGAGATCGGGCTATTTCAGAGTGGTATGGCCGTAAGCGACAGCTTCCACCAAATGGGGCTTGTTTAAATGGTGTAAGCAAACATCTGACTGACTGACTGACTGTGACTGTCTGACTGACTGACCTGTAGCCAATCTTCATCCCAAAAGATAATGTTGTGCAGTGATCATGAAAAGAGTTATCCAAATCAAGAGCTTACAGCACCTAGTATTCCCATTCAGTCTCCTATCCAAGTACTAACTATGCACAACTTGGCTTTACTTCCAAGGTCAGACGAGATCGGGCGTTTTCAGAGTGTTGCCCGTAGCGACAGCTTCCACCAAATGGGGCCTGTTTAAATGGTGTAAGCAAACATCTGACTGACTAACTGACTGTGACTGAATCACTGACTGACCTGTAGCCAATCTTCATCCCAAAAGAGAATGTTGTGCAGTGATCATGAAAAGAGTTATGCAAATCAAAAGCTTACAGCACCTAGTATTCCAATTCAGTCTCCCATCCAAGTACTAAATAGGCGCAACTTGGCTTTGCTCCCGAGGTCAGAAGAGATCGGGCTTTTTCAGAGTGGTATGGACGTAACCGTCAGCAGCACCCAAATGGGGCCTTTTTAAATAGTGTAAGCAAACATTTGACTGACATAATGGCAAACCTGTAGCCAATCTTCATCCGAAAAGAGAATGTTGTGCAGTGATCAAGAAAACAGTTATCCAAATCAAAAGCTTACAGCACCTAGTATTCCCATTCAGTCTCCCATCCAAGTACTAACTAGGCCCAACTTGGCTTTGCCTCCGAGGTCAGACGAGATCGGGCTTTTTCAGAGTGGTATGGCCGTAAGCGACAGCTGCCACCAAATGGGGCCTTTTTAAATAGTGTAAGCAAACATTTGACTGACTTACTGGCAAACCTGTAGCCAATCTTCATCCAAAAGAGAATGTTGTGCAGTGATCATGAAAACAGTTATCCAAATCAAAAGCTTACAGCACCTAGTATTCCCATTCAGTCTCCCATCCAAGTACTAACTATGGGCAACGTGGCTTTGCTTCCGAGGTCAGACGAGATCGGGCTTTTTCAGAGTGGTATGGCCGTAAGCGACAGCTGCTACAAATAGGGCCTTTTTAAATAGTGTAAGCAAACATCTGACTGACTTACTGGCAAACCTGTAGCCAATCTTCATCCCAAAAGAGAATGTTGTGCAGTGATCATGAAAACAGTTATCCAAATCAAAAACTTACAGCTCCTAGTATTCCCATTCAGTCTCCCATCCAAGTACTAACTAGGCCCATCTTTGCTTTGCTTTCGAGGTCAGATGAGATCGGGATTTTTCAGAGTGGTATGGCCGTAAGCGTCAGCTGCCACCAAATGGAGCCTTTTTAAATAGTGTAAGCAAACATTTGACTGACTTACTGGCAAACCTGTAGCCAATCGTCATCCCAAAAGAGAATGTTGTGCAGTGATCATGAAAACAGTTATCCAAATCAAAAGCTTACAGCACCTAGTATTCCCATTCAGTCTCCCATCCAAGTACTAACTACGCCCAACTTGGCTTTGCTTCCGAGGTCAGACGAGATCGGGCTTTTTCAGAGTAGTATGGCCGTAAGCAACAGCTCCCACCAAATGGGGCCTGTTTAAATGGTGTAAGCAAACACCTGACTGACTGAGAGCTGACTGACTGTGACGACTGACTGTGACTGACTGACTGACTGTGACTGACTGACTGACTGTGACTGACTGACTGACTGTGACTGACTGACTGACTGACTGTGACTGACTGACTGACTGACCTGTAGCCAATCTTCATCCCAAAAGAGAATGTTGTGCAGTGATCATGAAAACAGTTATCCAAATCAAAAGCTTACAGCACCTAGTATTCCCATTCAGTCTCCCATCCAAGTACTAACTAGGCCCAACTTGGCTTTGCTTCCGAGGTCAGACGAGATCGGGCTTTTTCAGAGTGGTATGGCCGTAAGTGACAGCTGCCACCAAATGCGGCCTTTTTAAATAGTGTATGCAAACATTTGACTGACTTACTGGCAAACCTGTAGCCAATCTTTATCCCAAAAGAGAATGTTGTGCAGTGATCATGAAAACAGGTATCCAAATCAATAGCTTACAGCACCTAGTATTCCCATTCAGTCTCCCAACCAAGTACAAACTAGGCCCAACTTGGCTTGCTTCCGAGGTCAGACGAGATCGGGCTTTTTCAGAGTGGTATGGCCGTAAGCGACAGCTTCCACCAAATGGGGCCTGTTTAAATGGTGTAAGCAAACATCTGACTGACTGACAGACGGACGGACGGACTGACCGACCGACTGACCGACCGACTGACCTGTAGCCAATCTTCATCCCAAAAGAGAATGTTGTGCAGTGATCATGAAAACAGTTATCCAAATCAAAAGCTTACAGCACCTAGTATTCCCATTCAGTCTCCCATCCAAGTACTAACTAGGCCCAACTTGGCTTTGCCTCCGAGGTTAGATGAGATCGGGCTTTTTCAGAGTGGTATGGCCGTAAGCGACAGCTGCCACCAAATGGGGCGTTTTTAAATAGTGTAAGCAAACATTTGACTGACTTACTGGCAAACCTGTAGCCAATCTTCATCCCAAAAGAGAATGTTGTGCAGTGATCATGAAAACAGTTATCCAAATCAAAAGCTTACAGCACCTAGTATTCCCATTCAGTCTCCCATCCAAGTACTAACTAGGCGCAAGCGTGGCTTTGCTCCGAGGTCAGACGAGATCGGGCTTTTCAGAGTGGTATGGCCGTAGCGACAGCTGCCACCAAATAGGGCCTTTTTAAATAGTGTAAGCAAACATTTGACTGACTTACCGGCAACACCTGTAGCCAATCTTCATCCCAAAAGAGAATGTTGTGCAGTGATCATGAAAACAGTTATCCAAAACAAAAGCTTACAGCACCTAGTATTCCCATTCGTTCTCCCATCAAAGTACTAACTAGGCCCATCTTTGCTTTGTTCGAGGTCAGACGAGATCGGGCTTTTTCAGAGTGGTATGGCCGTAGCGACAGCTGCCACCAAATGGAGCCTTTTTAAATAGTGTAAAGCAAACATTTGACTGACTTACTGGCAAACCTGTAGCCAATCTTCATCCCAAAAGAGAATGTTGTGCAGTGATCATGAAAACAGTTATTCAAATCAAAAGCTTACAGCACCTAGTATTCCCATTCAGTCTCCCATCCAAGTACTACAACTTGGCCCAACTGCTTTGCTTCCGAGGTTCAGACGAGATCGGGCTTTTCCAGTGTGGTATGGTCGTAGCAACAGCCGCCCCCCCCACAATGGGGCCTGTTTAAATGGTGTAAGCAAACACCTGACTGACTGACTGACTGTGACTGACTGACTGACTGACCTGTAGCCAATCTTCATCCCAAAGGAGAATGTTGTGCAGTGATCATGAAAACAGTTATCCAAATCAAAAGCTTACAGCACCTAGTATTCCCATTCAGTCTCCAATCCAAGTACTAACTAGGCCCAACTTGGCTTTGCGTCGAGGTTAGACGAGATCAGGCTTTTTCAGAGTGGTATGGCCGTAGCGGCAGCTGCCACCAAATGCGGCGCCTTTTAAATAGTGTAAGCAAACATTTGACTGACTTACTGGCAAACCTGTAGCCAATCTTTATCCCAAAAGAGAATGTTGTGCAGTGATCATGAAAACAGGTATCCAAATCAATAGCTTACAGCACCTAGTATTCCCATTCAGTCTCCCAACCAAGTACAAACTAGGCCCAACTTGGCTTGCTTCCGAGGTCAGACGAGATCGGGCTTTTTCAGAGTGGTATGGCCGTAGCGGCAGCTTCCACCAAATGGGGCCTGTTTAAATGGTGTAAGCAAACATCTGACTGACTGGCGGACCGGGACGGACGGACGGACTGACCGACCGACGACCGACCGACTGACCTAGCCAATCTTCATCCCCCAAAGAGAATGTTGTGCAGTGATCATGAAAACAGTTATCCAAATCAAAAGCTTACAGCACCTAGTATTCCCATTCAGTCTCCCATCCAAGTCCTAACTAGGCCCAACTTGGCTTTGCCTCCGAGGTTAGACGAGATCGGGCTTTTTCAGAGTGGTATGGCCGTAGCGACAGCTACCACCAAATGGGGCGTTTTAAATAGTGTAAGCAAACATTTGACTGACTTCCTGGCAAACCTGTA
Source organism: Ameiurus melas (assembly GCA_012411365.1). Classification (NCBI taxonomy): domain Eukaryota; kingdom Metazoa; phylum Chordata; class Actinopteri; order Siluriformes; family Ictaluridae; genus Ameiurus; species Ameiurus melas. The sequence goes on along the minus strand of JAAGNN010000030.1, from coordinate 1,844,145 downwards.
GCCAATCTTCATCCCAAAAGAGAATGTTGTGCAGTGATCATGAAAACAGTTATCCAAATCAAAAGCTTAAAGCCCCTAGTATTCCTTTTTTTTTCCCATCCAAGTACTAACTAGGCGCTAACGTGGCTTTCGCTTCCCCAACAGACGAGATCGGGCTTTTTCAGAGTGGTATGGCCGTAGCGTACAGCTGCTACCAAATAGGGCCTTTTAAATAGTGTAAGCAAACATTTAACTGACTTACTGGCAAACCTGTAGCCAATCTTCATCCCAAAAGAGAATGTTGTGCAGTGATCATGAAAACAGTTATCCAAATCAAAAGCTTACAGCACCTAGTATTCCCATTCAGTCTCCCATCCAAGTTCTAACTAGGCCCAACTTGGCTTTGCTTTCGAGGTCAGACGAGATCGGGCTATTTCAGAGTGGTATGGCCGTAAGCATCAGCTCCCACCAAATGGGGCCTGTTTAAATGGTGTAAGCAAACACCTGACTGACTGACTGACTCTGACTGACTGACTGACTGACCTGTAGCCAATCTTCATCCCAAAAGAGAATGTTGTGCAGTGATCATGAAAACAGTTATCCAAATCAAAAGCTTACAGCACCTAGTATTCCCATTCAGTCTCCCATCCAAGTACTAATTAGGCCCACGGCTTTGCTTCCGAGGTCAGACGAGATCGGGCTTTTTCAGAGTGGTATGGCCGTAGCGACAGCTGCCACCAAATGCGGCCTTTTTAAATAGTGTAAGCAAACATTTGACTGACTTACTGGCAAACCTGTAGCCAATCTTTATCCCAAAAAGAGAATGTTGTGCAGTGATCATGAAAACAGGTATCCAAATCAATAGCTTACAGCACCTAGTATTCCCATTCAGTCTCCCAACCGAGTACAAACTAGGCCCAACTTGGCTTTGCTTCCGAGGTCAGACGAGATCGGGCTTTTCAGAGTGGTATGGCCGTGGACAGCTCCCACCAAATGGGGCCTGTTTAAATGGTGTAAGCAAACATCTGACTGACTGACGGACGGACGACGGACCGATTGACCGACGACCGGACCTGTAGCCAATCTTCATCCCAAAAAGAGAATGTTGTGCAGTGATCATGAAAACAGTTATCCAAATCAAAAAGCTTACAGCACCTAGTATTCCCATTCAGTCTCCCATCCAAGAACTAACTAGGCCCAACTTGGCTTTGCTTCCGAAGGTCAGATGAGATCGGGCTTTTTCAGAGTGGTATGGCCATGTGGCGGTCAGCTTCCACCAAATGGGGCCTGTTTAAATGGTGTAAGCAAACATCTGACTGACTGCCTGACTGACTGTGACTGAATGACTGACTGACTGACTGTGTGACTGAATGACTGACTGACCTGTAGCCAATCTTCATCCCAAAAGAGAATGTTGTGCAGTGATCATGAAAACAGTTATCCAAATCAAAAAGCTTACAGCCCCTAGTATTCCAATTCAGTCTCCCCATCCAAGTACTAACTAGGCCCAACTTGGCTTTGCTTCCGAGGTCAGACGAGATCGGGCTTTTTCAGAGTGGTATGGCCATAAGCGACAGCTGCCACCAAATGCGGCCTTTTTAAATAGTGAAAGCAAACATTTGACTGACTTACTGGCAAACCTGTAGCCAATCTTCATCCCAAAAGAGAATGTTGTGCAGTGATCATGAAAAGAGTTATCCAAATCAAAAGCTTACAGCACCTAGTATTCCCATTCAGTCTCCCATCCAAGTACTAACTAGGCCCAACTTGGCTTTGCCTCCGAGGTCAGACGAGATCGGGCTTTTTCAGAGTGGTATGGCCGTAAGCGACCGCTGCTACCAAATAGGGCCTTTTTAAATAGTGTAAGCAAACATTTGACTGACTTACTGGCAAACCTGTAGCCAATCTTCATCCCAAAAGAGAATGTTGTGCAGTGATCATGAAAACAGTTATCCAAATCAAAAGCTTACAGCACCTAGTATTCCCATTCAATCTCCCATCCAAGTACTAACTAGGCCCATCTTTGCTTTGCTTTCGAGGTCAGACGAGATCGGGCTATTTCAGAGTGGTATGGCCGTAAGCGACAGCTGCCACCAAATGGAGCCTTTTTAAATAGTGTAAGCAAACATTTGACTGACTTACTGGCAAACCTGTAGCCAATCTTCATCCCAAAAGAGAATGTTGTGCAGTGATCATGAAAACAGTTATCCAAATCAAAAGCTTACAGCACCTAGTATTCCCATTCAGTCTCCCAGCCAAGTACTAACTAGGCCCAAGTTGGCTTTGCTTCCGAGGTCAGACGAGATCGGGCTTTTTCAGAGTGGTATGGCCGTAAGCAACAGCGTCCACCAAATGGGGCCTGTTTAAATGGTGTAAGCAAACACCTGACTGACTGACTGACTGTGACTGACTGACTGACTGACCTGTAGCCAATCTTCATCCCAAAAGAGAATGTTGTGCAGTGATTATGAAAAGAGTTATCAAACTAAAAAGCTTACAGCACCTAGTATTCCCAGTCAGTCTCCCATCCAAGTACTAACTATGCACAACTTGGCTTTACTTCCAAGGTCAGACGAGATCGGGCGTTTTCGAGTGGTATGGCCGTAAGCGACAGCTTCCACCAAATGGGGCCTGTTTAAATGGTGTTAGCAAACATCTGACTGACTGAGTGACCTGTAGCCAATCTTCAACCCAAAAGAGAATGTTGTGCAGTGATCATGAAAACAGTTATCCAAATCAAAAGCTTACAGCACCTAGTATTCCCATTCAGTCTCCCATCCAAGTACTAACTTGGCCCAACTTGGCTTTGCTTCGGAGGTCAGACGAGATCGGGCTTTTTCAGAGTGGTATGGCCGTAAGCGACGGCTGCCACCAAATGGGGCCTTTTTACATAGTGTAAGCAAACATTTGACTGACTTCCTGGCAAACCTGTAGCCAATCTTCTTCCCAAAAGAGAATGTTGTGCAGTGATCATGAAAAGAGTTATCCAAATCAAAAGCTTACAGCACCCAGTATTCCCATTCAGTCTCCCAGCCAAGTACTAACTAGGCCCAACTTGGCTTTGCTTCCGAGGTCAGACGAGATCGGGCTTTTTCAGAGTGGTATGGCCGTAAGCGACAGCTTCCACCAAATGGGGCCTGTTTAAATGGTGTAAGCAAACATCTGACTGACTAACTGACTGTGACTGACTGACAGACTGACCGACTGACTGACCTGTAGCCAATCTTCATCCCAAAAGAGAATGTTGTGCAGTGATCATGAAAACAGTTATCCAAATCAATAGCTTACAGCACCTAGTATTCCCATTCAGTCTCCCAACCAAGTACTAACTAGGCCCAACTTGGCTTTGCTTCCGAGGTCAGACGAGATCGGGCTTTTTCAGAGTGGTATGGCCGTAAGCGACAGCTTCCACCAAATGGGGCCTGTTTAAATGGTGTAAGCAAACATCTGACTGACTGACGGACGGACGGACGGACGGACGGACCGACTGACCGACCGGCTGACCTTTAGCCAATCTTCATCCCAAAAGAGAATGTTGTGCAGTGATCATGAAAACAGTTATCCAAATCAATAGATTACAGCACCTAGTATTCCCATTCAGTCTCCCAACCAAGTACTAACTAGGCCCAACTTGACTTTGCTTCTGAGGTCAGACAAGATCGGGCTTTTCAGAGTGGTATGGCCGTAGCGTACAGATGCCACCAAATGGGGCCTTTTTAAATAGTGTAAGCAAACATTTGACTGACTGACGGCAAACCTGTAGCCAATCTTCATCCCAAAAGAGAATGTTGTGCAGTGATCATGAAAACAGTTATCCAAATCAGAAGCTTACAGCACCCAGTATTCCCATTCAGTCTCCCATCCAAGTACTAACTAGGCCCATCTTTGCTTTGCTTTCGAGGTCAGACGCAGATCGGGCTATTTCAGAGTGGTATGGGCGCAGCGTACGCAGCTGCCCCCAAAGGGAGCCTTTTTAAATAGTGTAAGCAAACATTTGACTGACTTACTGGCAAACCTGTAACCAATCTTCATCCCAAAAGAGAATGTTGTGCAGTGATCATGAAAACAGTTATCCAAATCAAAAGCTTACAGCACCTAGTATTCCCATTCAGTCTCCCATCCAAGTACTAACTAGGCCCAACTTGGCTTTGCCTCCGAGGTCAGACGAGATCGGGCTTTTTTAGAGTGGTATGGCCGTAAGCAACAGCTCCCACCAAATGGGGCCTGTTTAAATGGTGTAAGCAAACACCTGACTGACTGACTGACTCTGACTGACCTGTAGCCAATCTTCATCCCAAAAGAGAATGTTGTGCAGTGATCATGAAAACAGTTATCCAAATCAAAAGCTTACAGCACCTAGTATTCCCATTCAGTCTCCCATCCAAGTACTAACTAGGCCCACCTTGGCTTTGCTTCCGAGGTCAGACGAGATCGGGCTATTTCAGAGTGGTATGGCCGTAAGCGCCGGCTGCCACCAAATGCGGCCTTTTTAAATAGTGTAAGCAAACATTTGACTGACTTACTGGCAAACCTGTAGCCAATCTTTATCCCAAAAGAGAATGTTGTGCAGTGATCATGAAAACAGGTATCCAAATCAATAGCTTACAGCACCTAGTATTCCCATTCAGTCTCCCAACCAAGTACAAACTAGGCCCAACTTGGCTTTGCATCCGAGGTCAGACGAGATCGGGCTTTTTCAGAGTGGTATGGCCGTAGCGACAGCTTCCCACCCAAATGGGGCCTGTTTTAAATGTGGTGTAAGCAAACATCTGACTGACTGACGGACGGACGGACGGACCGACTGACCGACCGACTGACCGACTGACTGACCTGTAGCCAATCTTCAAACCTTTTTAAATAGTGTAAGCAAACATTTGACTGACATACTGGCAAACCTGTAGCCAATCTTCATCCCAAAAGAGAATGTTGTGCAGTGATCATGAAAAACAGTTATCCAAATCAGAAGCTTACAGCACCCAGTATTCCCATTCAGTCTCCCATCCAAGTACTAACTAGGCCCATCTTTGCTTTGCTTTCGAGGTCAGACGAGATCGGGCTATTTCTAGAGTGGTATGGGCGCAAGCGACAGCTGCCCCCAAAGGGAGCCTTTTTAAATAGTGTAAGCAAACATTTGACTGACTTACTGGCAAACCTGTAACCAATCTTCATCCCAAAAGAGAATGTTGTGCAGTGATCATGAAAACAGTTATCCAAATCAAAAGCTTACAGCACCTAGTATTCCCATTCAGTCTCCCATCCAAGTACTAAACTAGGCCCACCTTGGCTTTGTCTCGAGGTCAGACGAGATCGGGCTATTTCAGAGTGGTATGGCCGTAAGCGCCAGCTGCCACCAAATGCGGCCTTTTTAAATAGTGTAAGCAAACATTTGACTGACTTACTGGCAAACCTGTAGCCAATCTTTATCCCAAAAGAGAATGTTGTGCAGTGATCATGAAAACAGGTATCCAAATCAATAGCTTACAGCACCTAGTATTCCCATTCAGTCTCCCAAACTAAGTACAAACTAGGCCCAACTTGGCTTTGCATCCGAGGTCAGACGAGATCGGGCTTTTTCAGAGTGGTATGGCCGTAAGCGACAGCTTCCACCAAATGGGGCCTGTTTAAATGGTGTAAGCAAACATCTGACTACTGACGGGACGGACGGACGGACCGACTGACCAACCGACTGACCTGTAGCCAATCTTCAAACCTTTTAAATAGTGTAAGCAAACATTTGACTGACATACTGGCAAACCTGTAGCCAATCTTCATCCCAAAAGAGAATGGTGTGCAGTGATCATGAAAACAGTTATCCAAATCAGAAGCTTACAGCACCCAGTATTCCCATTCAGTCTCCCATCCAAGTACTAACTAGGCCCATCTTTGCTTTGCTTTCGAGGTCAGACGAGATCGGGCTATTTCAGAGTGGTATGGGCGCAAGCGACAGCTGCCCCCAAAGGGAGCCTTTTTAAATAGTGTAAGCAAACATTTGACTGACTTACTGGCAAACCTGTAACCAATCTTCATCCCAAAAGAGAATGTTGTGCAGTGATCATGAAAACAGTTATCCAAATCAAAAGCTTACAGCACCTAGTATTCCCATTCAGTCTCCCATCCAAGTACTAACTAGGCCCAACTTGGCTTTGCTTCCGAGGTCAGACGAGATCGGGCTTTTTTAGAGTGGTATGGCCGTAAGCAACAGCTCCCACCAAATGGGGCCTGTTTAAATGGTGTAAGCAAACACCTGACTGACTGACTGACTCTGACTGACTGACTGACTGACCTGTAGCCAATCTTCATCCCAAAAGAGAATGTTGTGCAGTGATCATGAAAACAGGTATCCAAATCAATAGCTTACAGCACCTAGTATTCCCCATTCAGTCTCCCAACAACCAAGTACAACTAGGCCCAACTGGCTTTGCATCCGGGGTCAGACGAGATCGGGCTTTTTCAGAGTGGTATGGCCGTAGCGAACAGCTTCCACCAAATGGAGCCTGTTTAAATGGTGTAAGCAAACATCTGACTGACTGACGGACGGACGGACGGACCGACTGACCGACCGACTGACCGACCGACTGACCTGTAGCCAATCTTCATCCCAAAAGAGAATGTTGTGCAGTGATCATGAAAACAGTTATCCAAATCAAAAGCTTACAGCACCTAGTATTCCCATTCAGTCTCCCATCCAAGAACTAACTAGGCCCAACTTGGCTTTGCTTCCGAGGTCAGATGAGATCGGGCTTTTTCAGAGTGGTATGGCCATAAGCGACAGCTCCCACCAAATGGGGCCTGTTTAAATGGTGTAAGCAAACATCTGACTGACTGACTGACTGACTGTGACTGAATGACTGACTGACCTGTAGCCAATCTTCATCCCAAAAGAGAATGTTGTGCAGTGATCATGAAAAGAGTTATGCAAATCAAAAGCTTACAGCACCTAGTATTCCAATTCAGTCTCCCATCCAAGTACTAACTAGTCCCAACTTGGCTTTGCTTCCGAGGTCAGACGAGATCGGGCTTTTTCAGTGTGGTATTGCCATAAGCGACAGCTTCCACCAAATGGGGCCTGTTTAAATGGTGTAAGCAAACATCTGACTGACTGACTGACTGACTGACCTGTAGCCAATCTTCATCCCAAAAGAGAATGTTGTGCAGTGATCATGAAAGAGTTATCCAAATCAAAAGCTTACAGCACCTAGTATTCCCGTTCAGTCTCCCATCCAAGTACTAACTAGACCCAACTTGGCTTTGCTTCCGAGGTCAGACGAGCGGGCTTTTTTTCAGAGTGGTATGGCCGTAAGCAACAGCTGCCACCAAATGCGGCCTTTTTAAATAGTGTAAGCAAACATTTGACTGACTTACTGGCAAAACCTGTAGCCAATCTTCATCCCAAAAGAGAATGTTGTGCAGTGATCATGAAAACAGTTATCCAAATCAAACGCTTACAGCACCTAGTATTCCCATTCAATCTCCCATCCAGTACTAACTAGGCCCATCTTTGCTTTGCTTTCGAGCTACAGACGAGATCGGGCTATTTCAGAGTGGTATGGCCGTAGCTGACAGCTGCCACCAAATGGAGCCTTTTTAAATAGTGTAAGCAAACATTTGACTGACTTACTGGCAAACCTGTAGCCAATCTTCATCCCAAAAGAGAATGTTGTGCAGTGATCATGAAAACAGTTATCCAAATCAAAAGCTTACAGCACCTAGTATTCCCATTCAGTCTCCCATCCAAGTACTAACTAGGCCCAACTTGGCTTTGCTTCCGAGGTCAGACGAGATCGGGCTTTTTCAGAGTGGTATGGCCGTAAGCAACAGCGCCCACCAAATGGGGCCTGTTTAAATGGTGTAGCAAACACCTTGACTGACTGTGACTGACAGACTGACTGACCTGTAGCCAATCTTCATCCCAAAAGAGAATGTTGTGCAGTGATCATGAAAACAGTTATCCAAATCAAAAAGCTTACAGCACCTAGTATTCCCATTCAGTCTCCCCATCCAAGTACTAACTAGGCCCATCCTGGCTTTGCTTCCAAGGTCAGACGAGATCGGGCTTTTTCAGAGTGGTATGGCCGTAGTTTACAGCTTCCACCAAATGGGGCCTGTTTAAATGGTGTAAGCAAACATCTGACTGACTGACTGACTGACTGAGTCACTCACTCACTCACTCACTGCAAACCTGTAGCCAATCTTCATCCCAAAAGAGAATGTTGTGCAGTGATCATGAAAACAGTTATCCAAATCAAAAGCTTACAGCACCTAGTATTCCCATTCAGTCTCCCATCCAAGTACTAACTAGGCAACGGGCTTTGCTTCCGAGGTCAGACGAGATCGGCTTTTTCAGAGTGGTATGGCCGT
>JAAGNN010000030.1:1744789-1835524 GCA_012411365.1 Ameiurus melas | reverse complement strand
TCGGTATGGCCCCGTTTCAGTTACGTATTTGCTAAAATAGGTAGAAGCAGAGCATGGCTGACTGGCCCCAGCTGACTGGCTGGCAGGCCAGGCCTGCATGTGATCTTAACACCCCAAAGAGATGTTGTGCAGTGATGCATGAAACAGTTATCCAAGATCAAAGAGTTACAGCACCTAGTGATATTCCCATTCCAGTCTCCCATCCAGAGTACTAGCTAGGCCCAGCTTGGCCTTTTTTTGGCCCCGGAGTCGAGGCCAGGGATCAGGGCTTTTCGGAGATGGGGTATGGCCGTAGCCGAGCAACAGGTTACCCGAGATGGGGACATTTTTAAAGTGAGTGCTAAACTAGGCATTTTGGCTGACTGACTTGCTGGCCAGATGGCTGGCAGGCCAGGCCTGCAATGTCTTCATCCCAAAGAGGGAATGTTGTGCAGTGATCTAGAAACAGTTATCCCAGATCAGAAGCTTACGGCACCTAGTATTTCCCCTTCAGTCCTCCCATCCAGAGTACTACTTCAGGCCCAAGCTTGGCTTTGCTTCCCGAGGTCAGGCCAAGGATCCGGGCTTTTTGGAGATTTTGGTATGGCCGTAAGCAGCAGCTTCCACCAGATAGGGGACCTGTTTAAAATGGAGTGTAAGCAAAGCCCATTTGACTGACTGGCTGACTGGCTGGCAGGAGCCAGGCCTGTAACAATCTTCATCCCAAAGGGAATGTTGTAGCAGTGATCAGAGAACAGTTATCCAAATCAAAGAGCTTACAGCACCTAGTAATTTCCCATTCAGTCTCCCATCCAAGAGTACTAACTTCATTAGCCAAGCTTTGCTTGAGGTCAGGCCCAGGGTCCGGGCTTTTTGAGTGTAGTATGACCACTGTGGCAGCAGCTGCCACCAAATGGGGCCCTTTTTTAAATAAGGTATAAGAAACAGGCGTTGACTGACTGGCCAGCTGACTGACTGACTGGCAGAGCAGAGCCTGTAGCCAATCTTCATCCCAAAGAGAATGTTGTACAGTGATCATGAGAAACAGTTATTCAAATCAAAGCTTACAGCACCTAGTATCTTCCCATTCAGTCTCCCATCCAAGAGTACTAACTAGGCCCAGCTTGGCACCTTGCTTCCGAGGTCAAGGCCGGGTCCGGGCTTTTTGGAGTGGTATTAGCCATAGGCGACAGCTGCCACCCAAATGGGGCCTTTTTAAATGAGTGTAAGCAAACATTTGACTGACTGGCTGGCGGCCGACTGGCAGGCAGAGCCTGTAGCCAATCTTGCATCCCAAAGAGAATGTTGTGCAGTGATCCGCAGAAACAGTTGCTCAAGATCAAGTTACAGCACCTAGTATTCCCATTTCAGTCTCAACGCAAGAGTACTAACTAGGCCCAGCTTGGCACAGCTTCGAGGGTCAGGCGGGGATCCAGGCTTTCAGGGTGGTGGTATGGCCGTGGCGACAGCTGCCACCAAATGGGGCCTTTTTAAATAGTGTAAAAACAGAGCACATTTGTGACTGGCTGACTGGCTACAGCAGGCAGGCCTGTAGCCAATCTTCATCCCAAAAGAGAGAATGTTGTGCAGTGATCAGCAGAAACAGTTATCCAAATCAAAGAAACTTACAGCACCTAGTATTCCCATTCCAGTCTCCCATCCAGAGTACTAGCTAGGCCCAACAGCGTTTTGCTTCGGAGGTCAAGGCCAAGGATCAGGCTTTTTCAGGAGTAGAGTATGGCCGCAAGCGACAGCTGCCACCAAATGGGGCCTTTTTTAAATGAGTGTAAACAAACATTTGACCGTGACTGGACCGCATTTGGCTGACTGGCAGAGCAGGAGCCTGTAGCAATCTTCATCCCAAAGAGGGATATGTTGTACACAGTGATCGACGGAAACAGTTATCAGATCAAAGAGCTTACAGCACCTAGTATTTCCCATTCAGTCTCCCATTCCAAAAGTACTAACTAGGCCCAGCTTGGCTTTGCTTCCGAGGTCAAGGCCGAGGGTCGGGCTTTTTGGAGTAGTATGGCCACAGCGCCTTCCGCCACCAAATGGGGCCTTTTTAAATAAAGTGTAAAGCAAACTACGCTATATGGCTGACTGACTGTGAACTGACTAGCAGGCAGGCAGTACGCCAATCTTCATCCAAAAGAGAATGTTGTGCAGTGATCATAGAAACAGTTATCAAATCAAAGCTTACAGCACCTAGTATTTCCCATTCAGTTCTCCCATCCAGAAATTTTATCTAGGCCCCAGCTTGGCTTTGCTCCGAGGTCAGACGAGATCGGGCTTTTTGAGATGGAAATAGTATGGCACGTAAGCGACAGCTGCCACCAAATGGGGCCTTTTTAAAAAGTGTAAGCAAACATTTGACTGGCTGTGACTGGCCGCTAGGCACCTGACAGGCCTGCTAGCCAATCTTACATCCCAAAAGAGAATGTTGTACAGTGATCAGCAGAAACAGTTATCAAATCAAAGCTTACAGCACCTAGTATTCCCATTCAGTCTCCCATCCAGAGTACTAACTTTAAGGCCCAACTTGGCACACTTCCCGAGGTCAAGGCAGGGATGCCGGGGCTCCGTTTAGCAGGGTATGGCCGTAGCTGACAGCTGCCACCAAATGGGGCCTGTTTAAAATAGTGTAAGCAGAGCATCCGGCTGACTGACTGCCTGGCAGGCAGGCCACCTGTAGCCAATCTTCATCCCAAAGGGAATGTTGTGCAGTGATGCATGAAACAGTTATCCAGATCAAAAGAAGCTTACAGCACCTAGTATTCCCATTCAGTCTCCCATCCAGAGTACTACTTCAGGCTCAGCTTGACAGCTTTTGTCCCGAGGAGTCAGGCGAGGTCGGGCTTTTCCGGATGGTATGGCCGTAGCGACAGCTGCCCCAAATGGGGCCTTTTTAAAATAAGTGTAAACAAACATTTGACTGACTGACGCTGGCTGACTGGCAGGCAGGCCTGTAGCCAATCTTCATCCCAAAGAGAATGTTGTGCAGTGATCATGAGAAACAGTTATCCCAAATCAAAGCTTACAGCACCTAGTAATTTCCCATTCAGTCTCCCATCCAGAGTTACTACTGCTAAGCTCAGCTTGGCTGCTTCCGAGGTCAGGCCAAGGATGGGCTTTTTGGGTGGTATGGCGCAGCGACAGCTGCCACCAAATGGGGCCTTTTTAAATAGATGTAAGGCAAACATTTGACTGACTGACTGACTGACTGTGGCAGGCAGAGCCTGTAGCCAATCTTCATCCCAAAAAGAGATGTTGTGCAGTGATCATGAAACAGTTATCCAAATCAAAGGAAACTTACAGCACCTAGTATTTCCCATTCAGTCTCCCATCCAGAGTACTAACTAGGCCCAACTTAGCTTTGCTTCCGAGGTCAGGCAGGATCCGGGCTTTTTAGAGTTAGTGTATGGCCGTAGCGACGAAGCTTCCACCCAAATGGGGAGCGGCCTTTTAAAATAGTGTAAGCAAACATTTGACTGACTGACTGACTGACTAGCAAGGCAGAGCCTGTAATCTCTTCATCCCAAAGAGAATGTTGTGCAGTGATCGCTTGAGAAACAGTTATCCAAATCAAAAGCTTACAGCACCTAGTATTCCCATTCAGTCTCCCATCCAGAGTACTAACTAGGCCCAACTCGGCACAGCTTTCAGAGGTCAAGACGAGATCGGGCTTTTTAAGATGTAGGTATGGCCGTAAGCGACAAGCTGCCACCAAATGGGGCCTTTTTAAAATAGTGTAAGCAAACATGCTGACTGACTTGGCGGCTGGCAGGCAAGAGCCTGTAGCCAATCTTAACATCCCAAAAGAGAATGTTGTGCAGTGATCAGCGAAACACGTTATCCCAAATCAAAGAGTTTAGCACCTAGTATTCCCATTCAGTCTCCCATCCAAGTACTATACTAGGCCCAACTTGGCCTTTCCGAGGTCAGGCAAGGATCGGGCTTTTCGAAGATTAGGTATGGCCGTAGCGACAGCTGCCACCAAATGGGGCCTTTTTAAATAGTGTAAAGCAAACTTTGACTGACTGACTGACTGACTGGCAGGCGGCCAGAATAGCAAACTGTAGCCAATCTTCATCCCAAAGAGAATGTTGTGCAGTGATCGCAGAAACAAGTTATCCAAATCAAAGGCTTACAGCACCTAGGTAATTCCCATTCAGTCTCCCATCCAAAGTACTAGCTAGGCCCAGCTTGGCGCAGCTCCGAGGGTCAAGGCCAGGATGCGGGTTTTTAGGGTGGGTATGGCGTAGGCGACAGCTGCCACCAAATGGGGCCTTTTTAAATAGTGTAAACAAGCATTTGACTGACTGGCTATTGTGGCTGACTGGGAGGCAGAGCCTATGTAATCTTCATCCCAAAGAGAGAATGTTGTGCAGTGATCAGCAGAAACAGTTATCCAAATCAAGAAACTTACAGCACCTAGTATTTCCCATTCAGTCTCCCATCCAATAAGTACTACTGTCTAACCTTGGCTGCAGCCCGAGGTCAAGGCCAAGGATCCGGGCTTTTCGGGTGGTATGGCCGTAAGCGACAGCTGCCACCAAATGGGGCCTGTTTAAATAGTGTAAGCAATACATTTGACTTCTGTATGCTTGGTTCGAGGGTTACGTGGCAAGCTAATCTTCATCCCAAAGAGGGAATGTTGTGCAGTGATCGTAGAAACAGTTATCAAATCAAGAAACTTACAGCACCTAGTATTTCCATTCAGTCTCCCATCCAAGTACTAACTTCTAGGCCCAACTTAGCTTTGCTTCCGGTTCAGGCAAGGATCGGGCTTTTTTGAGTTTAGGTATGGGGCGTAAGCGGCAGCTGCCACCAAATGGGAGCCTTTTTAAATAAGTAGCAAACAAACATTTGACTGACTGACTGACTGACTGGCTGACTGGCAGGCAAACCCGGTAGCCAATCTTCATCCCAAAAGGGAATGTTGTACAGTGATCATTAGGAAACAGTTATCCAAGATCAAAGCTTACAGCACCTAGTATTTCCCATTCCAGTCTCCCATCCAGAGTACTAACTAAGGCCCAGCTTGGCTTTGCTCCGAGGTCAGGCCGGGGATCGGGCTTTTCAGGTGGTATGGCCGTAAGCGACCGCTGCCACCAAAATGGGGCCTTTTAAATAGTGTAAGCAAACATTTGGGCCGACGCTGACTGACTGACGGAGGCAGGCCTGTTAGCCAATCTTCATCCCAAAGAGAATAGTTGTGCAGTGATCATGAGAAACAGTTATCCAAATCAAAAGCTTACAGCACCTAGTATTTCCCATTCAGTCTCCCATCCAAGTACTAACTAGGTCAACTCGGCTTTGCTGCACGAGTTCAAAGCGGTCAGGAGCTGTCGAGGTAGGTATGGCCGTAAGCGACAGCCTCCACCAAATGGGGCCTTTTTAAATAGTGTAAGCAAACATTTGACTGACTGGCCCAGCTGACTGACTGGCTATGGCTGGCAGGCAAGACCGTGCAATCTTCATCCCAAAAAGAGAATGTTGCTGCAGTGATCCATGAAACAGTTATCAAATCAAAAGCTTACAGCACCTAAGTATTCCCATTCAGTCCTCCCATCCCAAGTACTAACTAGGCCCAACTTGGCTTTGCTTCCGAGGTCAAGGCCGAGGATCCGGGCTTTGCGGAGTGAGTATAGCCGTAGCGACCACTGCCCCAAATGGGGCCTTTTTAAATAGTGTAAACAGATGCGGCTGACTGACTGGCTGGCGAGGCAGACCTGTAGCCAATCTTCATCCCAAAGAGAGATGTTGTGCAGTGATCATGAAACAGTTATCACGTCAAAAACTACAGCACCTAGTATTTCCCATTCAGTCTCCCCATCCAAGTACTAACTAGGCCCAGCTTGGCTGGCTCCAGAGTTCAAGACGGGATCAGGCTTTTTAGGGTGCTTGTATGGCCCTAGCGAAAGCTGCCACCAAATGGGGCCTTTTTAAATGAGTGTAAGCAAGAGCATTTGGCTGACTGACTGACTGGCGGCTGGCAGAGCCAGGCCTGTAGCCAATCTTCATCCCAAAGGAATGTTGTGCAGTGATTGTAAAGCAGTTATCCAAATCAAAGAAGCTTACAGCACCTAGTATTTCCCATTCAGTTCTCCCCATCCAAAGTACTAACTAGGCCCAACTTGGCTTTGCTTGAGAGGTCAGGCCAGGGTCCGGGCTTTTGCGGTGGTATGTTAGCACGTAGCTGACAGCTTCTCCGGAAATGGGGCCTTTTTAAATGAGTGTAAGCAGAACATCGGCTGACTGACTGACGGCGACTGACTGACAGGCAAGCAGAGCCTGTAGCCAATCTTCATCCCAAAGAGAATGTTGTACAGTGATCATGAAACAGTTATCAAATCAAAGGCTCGGCACCTAGTAATTTCCCATTCAGTCCTCCCATCCAAAGAGTACTAGCCTTGGGCCCATGCTTGCCTTTGTTTCCGAGGTCCAAGGCCAGGGTCCGGGCTTTTTAGGAGTAAGGTATGGCCGTAGCGACGAGCTGCCACCAAATGGGGCCTGTTTAAATAGTGTAAGCAAACATGTATTGGCTGGCTGGCTGACTGGCAGGCAAAGCTAGCGTAGCCAATCTTACATCCCAAAGAGAGGTGTTGTACAGTGATCATAGAAACAGTTATCCAAATCAAGAAACTTACAGCACCTATAGTATTCCCATTCAGTCTCCCATCCAAGAATTACTAACTTAGGCCCAAGCTAGCGTTGCTTCCCGGAGTCCAGGCAAGATGCGGGCTTTTGGAGTAGTATGGCCGTAAGCAACAACACCAAATAGGGGCCTTTTTAAATGAGTGTAAGCAAACATGGCTTTGACTGACTGACTGGTGGCTGACTGCTAGGCAGAGCCTGTGTAATCTTCATCCCAAAGAGAGAGATGTTGTGCAGTGATCATGAGAAACAGTTATCAAAGAAGGCTTACAGCACCTAGTATTTCCCATTCCAGTCTCCCATCCGAGTACTAACTAGGCCCAACTTGGCTTTGCTGCCGAGGTCAAGGCAGACGGGCTTTTTAGGATTAGTATGGCCGTAGCGACAGCTGCCACCAAATGGGGCCTGTTTAAATGTAGTGTAAGCAAACATTTGTGACTGGCTGACTGACTGGCTGGAGGCAGAGCCTGTAGCCAATCTTCATCCCAAAGGGAGATGTTGTGCAGTGATCAGTAGAAACAGTTATCAAATCAAAGCTTACAGCTTCCCAAGTTGCCCATTCAGTCTCCCATCCAAGTACTAACTTAGGCCCAACTTGGCTTTAGCTTCCCGAGGTCAAGGCCAGGATCGGGCTTTTTCGGAGTGGTATGGCCGTGGCTGACAGCTGCCACCAAATGGGGCCTTTTTAAATGAGTGTAAAATAGGCATGCAGCTGACTGACGCTGGCTGGCTGGCAGGCCAGTGTAGCCAATCTTCATCCCAAAGAGAATGTTGTACAGTGATCATGAAAGCAGTTATCCAAATCAAAGAAGCTTCAGCACCCTAGTATTCCCATTCAGTCTCCCATCCCAAAAGTACTAACTTGGGGCCCCAGCTTGCGCTGTCGAGTCAGGCCCAGGGTCCCGGGCTTTTGAGGTTGGGTATGGCCGGAAGCGACAGCCTACCGCAAATGGGGCCCTTTTTAAATAGTGTTAGCAAACAAACATTTGACTGACGGCTGACTGGCTTTGGCGGGGCAGGCCTGTAGCCAATCTTCATCCCAAAGAGAATGTTGTGCAGTGATCCAGAAACAGTTATCCAAATCAAAGCATACGCACCTACAAGTATTTCCCCCATTCAGTCTCCCATCCACGTAGTAACTAGGCCAAACAGCTTTGCTTCCGAGGGTCAGGCCAAGGATCGGGCTTTTTAGTGGTTTATGGCCGTAGCGACAGCTGCTCACCAAATGGGGCCTTTAAATAGTGTAAGCAAACATTTGGCTGTGCCCAGCTGGCTGACTGACGGAGCAGCGCGGTACCAATCTTCATCCCAAAGAGGGAATGTTGTGCAGTGATCAGAAACAGTTATCAAATCAAAGCTTACAGCACCTAAGTGATTCCCATTTCAGTCTCCCATCCAAGAGTACTACTCCGCTCAACGGCTGCTCCGAGGGATTAGGCGAGATCCGGGCTTTTTCCGAGTTGGTATGGCCGTAGCGACTAGCTTCCACCAAATGGGGCCTTTTTTAAATAGGTGTAAGCAAACATCCGCTGACCGGCTGGCTGGCTGGCAGGCAAGCCTGTAGCCAATCTTCATCCCACATCCAAAGAGAATGTTGTGCAGTGATCCATGAAAACAGTTATCCAAATCAAAAGCTTACAGCACCTAGTAGTTCCCATTCAGTCTCCCATCCAGAAGTACTAACTTCATTAGCCCAGCTTTCCCTTCGAGGTCAGGCGAGGGTCGGGCTTTTTCGGATGTAGGTATGGCCCGTGACAACGCTGCACCAAATGGGGCCTTTTTAAATGGTATGTAAGCAAACATTCCTGGCTGACTGACCAGCTGGCTGGCAGGGCAAGCCTGGTAGCAATCTTCATCCCAAAAGAGAATGTTGTGCAGTGATCTATGAAAAAGTTATTCCAAATCAAAGCTTACAGCACCTAAGTATTCCCATTCAGTCTCCCATCCAAGTACTATTGTAGGCCCAGCTTGGCTTTGCTTCGAGGGTCAGGCGAGGATCAGGCTTTTTGAGTGATAGCAGCGCGTGACAGCTGTCCACCAAATAGGGCCTTTTAAATAGTGTAAGCAAACATGCAGACTGACTGACTGGCTGCCGGCAGCGCAAGCCTGTAGCCAATCTTTATCCCAAAGAATGTTGTACAGTGATCATAGAAACAGTTATCAAAAAAAGCAATTACAGCACCTAGTATTCCCATTCAGTCTCCCATCAAGTACTATACTTAGGCCCAGCACCAGCTTTGCTTGAGAGTCAGGCCAGAGATCCAGGCTGTTTCCGGAGTTTGGTATGGCGTAGCGACAGCTGCCACCAAATGGGGCCTTTTTAAATAGTGTAAGCAAACATTTGACTGACTATTGCGGCTGGCTGGCAGAGCAGGCCTGTAGCCAATCTTCATCCCAAAGAGGAATGTTGTGCAGTGATCGCAGAAACAGTTATCAAATCAAAGCTTACAGCACCCTAGTATTCCCATTCAGTCTCCCATCACAAAGTACTAGCAAGGAACTAGCTTGGCTTGTAGCCAGTCAGCGAGATCGGGAGCTTTCCGAATTAGTATAGCGTAAGCGACAGCTTCCGCAAATGGGGCCTTTTTAAATGAGTGTATAAGCAAGACATCTGACTGACTATCTGGCTGACTGGCA
The DNA here is from genome assembly GCA_012411365.1 of Ameiurus melas. Classification (NCBI taxonomy): domain Eukaryota; kingdom Metazoa; phylum Chordata; class Actinopteri; order Siluriformes; family Ictaluridae; genus Ameiurus; species Ameiurus melas. The sequence goes on along the minus strand of JAAGNN010000030.1, from coordinate 1,826,248 downwards.
GGCAAGCCTGTAGCCAATCTTCATCCCAAAGGAATGTTGTGCAGTGATCGCGAAAACAGTTATCCAAATCAAAGCTTACAGCACCTAGTATTTCCCATTCAGTCTCCCATCCAGAAGTACTAACTAGGCCCAACTTGGCTTTTGCTTCCGAGGTCAGGAGGGGTCCGGGCTTTTAGATGGTATAGCCGTAGCGACAGCTTTACCACCAAATGGGGCCCTTTTAAATAGTGTAAGCAAACATTTGACTGAGCTGACTGGCCAGCTGGCAGCAGGCAGAGCCTGGCGCAATCTTCATCCCAAAGAGAATGTTGTGCAGTGATCAGCAGAAACAGTTATCCAAATCAAAGCTTACAGCACCTAGTATTCCCCTTCAGTCTCCCATCCAGAGTACTAACTTCGGCCCAACAGCTTTGCTTCCGAGGTCCAGGCAGAGATCAGGCTTTTGCAGTTAGTATGGCCGTAAAGCGACAGCTGCTACCAAATGGGGCCTGTTTAAATAGTGTAAGCAAACATTTTGGCTGACTGACTGACCGACTGACTGGCTGGCAGGCAAGCCTGTAGCCAATCTTCATCCCAAAAGAGAATGTTGTACAGTGATCGCAGAAACAGTTATCAAAATCAAAAGCTTACAGCACCTAAGTATTTCCCATTCAGTCTCCCATCCAGAGTACTAACTAGGCCCAGCTGGCACTGCTTCGAGGTCAAGGCCAGGATGCGGGCTTTTCCGGAGTTGTGTATGGCCGTAGCGACAGCTGCCCCCAAATGGGGCCTTTTAAAATAGTGTAAAGCAGAGCATTTATTTGGACTGACTGACTGCTGGCAGGCAAGCCTGTAGCCAATCTTCATCCCAAAGAGGAATGTTGTGCAGTGATCATGAAACAGTTATCCAAGATCAAAGCTTACAGCACCTAGTATTCCCATTCAGTCTCCCATCCAGAAGTACTACTTCATTACTCGGCTTCAGCTATCCGAGGTCCAGGCCAGAGGATCGGGCTTTTGAGGTGTGGTATGGCCGCGTAAGCGACAGCTGCCCACAAATGGGGCCTTTTAAATAGTGTAAGCAAACATTTGGCTGGCCCGGCATCTGACTGGCTGGCTGGCAGGCAAGAGCCTGTAGCAATCTTCATCCCAAAGGGAGAAGTAGTTGTGCAGTGATCATAGAAACAGTTATCCAAATCAAAGCTTACAGCACCATAGTATTCCCATTCAGTCTCCCATCCAGAGTACTAACTAGGCCCAACGTAGCTTTGCTTCCGAGAGTTCAGGCCAGGATCGGGCTTTTCGAGTGTGGTATGGCCGAGCGATGGCGCTGCCACCAAATGGGGGCCTTTTTAAATAGTGTAAGCAAACATTTGACTAACTGACTGGACTGACTGCTTGAGCAAGAGCCTGTTAGCCAGTATCTTATAAAAAGGAAACATAAAACAGTTATCCAAATCAAAAGCTTACAGCACCTAGTATTTCCCATTCAGTCTCCCATCCCAAGTACTAACTTCGGCCCAACTTAGCTTTTTGCTTCGAGTCAGACGAGTCCGGGCTTTTAGAGTGGTATGGCCGTAAGCGACAGCTGTCACCAAATGGGGCCCTTTTTAAATAGAGTGTAAGCAAACATTTGACTGACTGACTGGCTAGCACTGGCCGGGCAACGGCAGCCTGTAGCCAATCTTCATCCCAAAGAGAATGTTGTGCAGTGATCATGAAACAGTTATCCAAATCAAAAGCTTACAGCACCTAGTATTCCCATTCAGTCTCCCATCCAAGTACTACGTACTGGCCCAACTTGGCTTGCTTCCGAGGTCAGACGAGATCGGGCTTTTGGAGTTATATGTATGGCCGTAAGCGCAGCTGCCACCAAATGGGGCCTGTTTAAATGAGTGTAAGCAAACATTCGGACTGACTGACTGACTGACTGACGGCAAGCCTGTAGCCAATCTTCATCCCCAAAAGAGAATGTTGTGCAGTGATCAGCAAAACAGTTATCCAAATCAAAAGCTTACAGCACCTAGTATTTCCCATTCAGTCTCCCATCCAAGTACTAACTAGGCCCAACTTGGCTTTTGCTTCCGAGGTCAGGCGAGATCGGGCTTTTTCAGAGTGGTATGGCCGTAGCGACAGCTGCCACCAAATGGGGCCTTTTTAAATAGTGTAAGCAAACATTTGACGCTGACTTCGACTGGCAGGCAAACCTGTAGCCAATCTTCATCCCAAAAAGAATGTTGTGCAGTGATCGTGAAAACAGTTATCCAAATCAAAAGCTTACAGCACCTAGTATTCCCATTCAGTCTCCCATCCAAGTACTAACTAGGCCCAACTTGGCTTTGCTTCCGAGGTCAGACGAGATCCGGGCTTTTTTGGAGTGGTATGGCCGTAACGACAGCTGCCACCAAATGGGGGCTTTTTTAAATAGTGTAAGCAAACATTTGACTGACTGACTGACTGGCAAACCTGTAGCCAATCTTCATCCCAAAAGAGAATGTTGTGCAGTGATCATGAAAACAGTTATCCAAATCAAAGCTTACAGCACCTAGTATTCCCATTCAGTCTCCCATCCAAGTACTAAACTAGGCCCAACTTGGCTTTGCTTCCGAGGTCAGACGAGATCGGGCTTTTTGCGGAGTGGTATGGCCGTAGCGACAGCTGCCACCAAATGGGGCCTGTTTAAATAGTGTAAGCAAACATCTGACTGACTGACTGACTGGCCGGCAAACCTGTAGCCAATCTTCATCCCAAAAGAGAATGTTGTGCAGTGATCATGAAAACAGTTATCCAAATCAAAGCTTACAGCACCTAGTATTCCCATTCAGTCTCCCATCCAAGTACTACTACTAGGCCCAACTTGGCTTTGCTTCCGAGGTCAGGCAAGATCGGGGCTTTTTCAGTGGTATGGCCGTGGCGCAGCTGCCACCAAATGGGGCCTGTTTAAATGGTGTAAGCAAACATTTGACTGACTGACTGTGACTGACTGGCGGCGGCAAACCTGTAGCCAATCTTCATCCCAAAAGAGAATGTTGTGCAGTGATCATGAAAACAGTTATCCAAATCAAAAGCTTACAGCACCTAGTATTCCCATTCAGTCTCCCATCCAAGTACTAACTAGGCCCAACTTGGCTTTGCTTCCGAGGTCAGACGATCCGGGCTTTTCGGAGTGGTATGGCCGTAGAGCCGTCACCAAATGGGGCCTTTTTAAATAGTGTAAGCAAACATTTGACTGACTGACTGGCAGGACAAACCTGCTAGCCAATCTTCATCCCAAAAGAGAATGTTGTGCAGTGATCATGAAAACAGTTATCCAAATCAAAAGCTTACAGCACCTAGTATTCCCATTCAGTCTCCCATCCAAGTACTAACTAGGCCCAACTTGGCTTTGCTTCCGAGGTCAGACGAGATCGGGCTTTTCAGAGTGGTATGGCCGTGGCGACAGCCTGCCACCAAATGGGGCCTTTTTAAATAGTGTAAGCAAACATTTGACTGACTGACTGACTGACTGGCAGGCAAGCCTGTAGCCAATCTTCATCCCAAAGAGAATGTTGTGCAGTGATCACGAAAACAGTTATCCAAATCAAAAGACTTACAGCACCTAGTATTCCCATTCAGTCTCCCATCCAAGTACTAACTAGGCCCAACTTGGCTTTGCTTCCGAGGTCAGACAGGGGTCGGGCTTTGCGGGTGGTATGGCCGTAAGCGACAGCTGCCACCAAATGGGGCCTTTTAAATAGTGTAAGCAAACATTTGACTGACTGACTGCGGCAAACCTGTAGCCAATCTTCATCCCAAAAGAATGTTGTGCAGTGATCATGAAAACAGTTATCCAAATCAAAAAGCTTACAGCACGTATTTCATTCAGTCTCCCATCCAAGTACTAACTAGGCCCAACTTGGCTTGCTTCGAGTTCAGCGAGATCGGGCTTTTTGGGTGGTACGCAAGCGACAGCTGCCCCAAATGGGGCCTTTTAAATAGTGTAAGCAAACTATTTGACTGACTGACTGACTGACTGGCGGCAAACCTGTAGCCAATCTTCATCCCAAAAAGGAATGTTGTGCAGTGATCATGAAAACAGTTATCCAAATCAAAAGCTTACAGCACCTAGTATTCCCATTCAGTCTCCCATCCAAGGTACTAACTAGCCAATCCGCGCTTGGCTTTGCTTCCGGTTCAGACGAGATCGGGGCTTTCAGTAGTGGTATGGCCGTGAAGCGACAGCTGCCACCAAATGGGAGCCTTTTTAAATAGTGTAAGCAAACATTTGACTGACTGACTGGCGGCAAACCTGTAGCCAATCTTCATCCCAAAAGAGAATGTTGTGCAGTGATCATGAAAACAGTTATCCAAATCAAAAGCTTACAGCACCTAGTATTCCCATTCAGTCTCCCATCCAAGTACTAACTAGGCCCAACTTGGCTTTGCTTCGAGGTCAGACGAGATCGGGCTTTTCAGAGTGGTATGGCCGCAGCGACGCTACAGCCACCAAATGGGCGCCTTTTAAATTGTGTAAGCAAACATTTGACTGGACGGCTACTGGGGCAAACCTGTAGCCAATCTTCATCCCAAAAGAGAATGTTGTGCAGTGATCATGAAAACAGTTATCCAAATCAAAAGCTTACAGCACCTAGTATTCCCATTCAGTCTCCCATCCAAGTACTAACTAGGCCCAACTTGGCTTTGCTTCCGAGGTCAGGCAGGATCGGGCTTTTTCGAGTTGTTATGGCCGTAAGCGACAGCTTCCACCAAATGGGGCCTGTTTAAATAGTGTAAGCAAACATTTGACTGACTGACTGACTGTGCGGAAACCTGTAGCCAATCTTCATCCCAAAAGAGAATGTTGTGCAGTGATCATGAAAGAGTTATCCAAATCAAAAGCTTACAGCACCTAGTATTCCCATTCAGTCTCCCATCCAAGTACTAACTAGGCCCAACTTGGCTTTGCTTCCGAGGTCCGGCCGAGATGGGGCTTTTCGAGTGGTATGGCCGTAGCGACAGCTGCCACCAAATGGGGCCTTTTTAAATAGTGTAAGCAAACATTTGACTGACTGACGGCTGACGGCAAACCTGTAGCCAATCTTCATCCCAAAAGGAAATGTTGTGCAGTGATGCAGAAAACAGTTATCCAAATCCAAAAGCTTACAGCACCTAGTATTCCCATTCAGTCTCCCATCCAAGTACTAACTAGGCCCAACTTGGCTTTGCTTCCGAGGTCAGACGAGATCGGGCTTTTCCGAGTGGTGATGGCCGTAGCGACAGCTGCCACCAAATGGAGCCTTTTAAAATAGTGTAAGCAAACATTTGACTGACTGCTGACTGGCAGCAACCTGTAGCCAATCTTCATCCCAAAAGAGAATGTTGTGCAGTGATCATGAAAACAGTTATCCAAATCAAAAGCTTACAGCACCTAGTATTCCCATTCAGTCTCCCATCCAAGTATAGCTAGGCCCAACTTGGCTTTGCTTCCGAGGTCAGACGAGATCGGGCTTTTCGGAGTGGTATGGCCGTACAACAGCTGCCCACCAAATGGGGCCTTTTTAAATAGTGTAAGCAAACATTTGACTGACTGACTGACTGTGACGCAAACCTGTAGCCAATCTTCATCCCAAAAGAGAATGTTGTGCAGTGATCATGAAAGAGTTATCCAAATCAAAAGCTTACAGCACCTAGTATTCCCATTCAGTCTCCCAGCCAAGTACTAACTAGGCCCAACTTGGCTTTGCTTCCGAGGTCAGACGAGATCGGGCATTTTCAGAGTGGTATGGCCGTAAGCGACAGCTGCCACCAAATGGGGCCTTTTTAAATAGTGTAAGCAAACATTTGACTGACTTACTGGCAAACCTGTAGCCAATCTTCATCCCAAAAAAAAATGTTGTGCAGTGATCATGAAAACAGTTATCCAAATCAAAAGCTTACAGCACCTAGTATTCCCCATTCAGTCTCCCATGCAAGTACTAACTAGGCCCAACTTGGCTCGGCTTCCAAGGTCAGACGAGGTCGGGCTTTTTCAGAGTGGTATGGCCGTAGCGACAGCTGCCACCAAATGGGGCCTTTTTAAATAGTGTAAGCAAACATTTGACTGACTTACTGGCAAACCTGCGCTAATCTTCATCCCAAAAGAGAATGTTGTGCAGTGATCATGAAAACAGTAATCCAAATCAAAAGCTTACAGCACCTAGTATTCCCATTCAGTCTCCCACCCAAGTACTAACTAGGCCCAACTTGGCTATGCTTCCGAGGTCAGACGAGATCAGGCTATTTCAGAGTGGTATGGCCGTAAGCGACAGCTGCCACCAAATGGGGCCTTTTTAAATAGTGTAAGCAAACATTTGACTGACTTACTGGCAAACCTGTAGCCAATCTTCATCCCAAAAGAAAATGTTGTGCAGTGATCATGAAAACAGTTATCCAAATCAAAAACTTACAGCACCTAGTATTCCCATTCAGTCTCCCATCCAAGTACAAACTAGGCCCAACTTGGCTTTGCTTCCGAGGTCAGACGAGATCGGGCTTTTTCAGAGTGGTATGGCCGTAAGCGACAGCTTCCACCAAATGGCGCCTTTTTAAATAGTGTAAGCAAACATTTGACTGACTGACTGACTGATTTGCAAACATGTAGCCAATCTTCATCCCAAAAGAGAATGTTGTGCAGTGATCATGAAAACAGTTATCCAAATCAAAAGCTTACAGCACCTAGTATTCCCATTCAGTCGCCCATCCAAGTACTAACTAGGCCCATCTTAGCTTTGCTTTCGAGGTCAGACGAGATCGGGCTATTTCAGAGTGGTATGGCCGTAAGCGGCAGCTGCCACCAAATGGAGCCTTTTTAAATAGTGTAAGCAAACATTTGACTGACTTACTGGCAAACCTGTAGCCAATCTTCATCCCAAAAGAGAATGTTGTGCAGTGATCATGAAAACAGTAATCCAAATAAAAAGCTTACAGCACCTAGTGTTCCCATTCAGTCTCCCATCCAAGTACTAACTAGGCCCAACTTGGCTTTGCTTCCGAGGTCAGACAAGATCGGGCTTTTTCAGAGTGGTATGGCCGTAAGCGACAGCTGCCACCAAATGGGGCCTTTTTAAAAAGTGTAAGCAAACATTTGACTGACTGACTGACTGACTGGCAGGCAAACCTGTAGCCAATCTTCATCCCAAAAGAGAATGTTCGGCAGTGATCATGAAAACAGTTATCCAAATCAAAAGCTTACAGCACCTAGTATTCCCATTCAGTCTCCCATCCAAGTACTAACTAGGCCCAACTTGGCTTTGCTTCCGAGGTCAGACGAGATCGGGCTTTTTCAGAGTGGTATGGACGTAAGCGACAGCTTCCACCAAATGGGGCTTGTTTAAATGGTGTAAGCAAACATCTGACTGACTGACTGACTGTGACTGACTGACTGACTGACCTGTAGCCAATCTTCACCCCAAAAAAAAAAGGGGGGCGGGGGAAAAAAAAACAGTTATCCAAATCAAAAGCTTACAGCACCTAGTATTCCCATTCAGTCTCCAATCCAAGTACTAACTAGGCCCAACTTGGCTTTGCTTCCGAGGTCAGTTGAGATCGGGCTTTTTCAGAGTGGTATGGCCGTAAGCGACAGCTGCTACCAAATGGGGCCTTTTTAAATAGTGTAAGCAAACATTTGACTGACTTACTGGCAAACCTGTAGCCAATCTTCATCCCAAAAGAGAATGTTGTGCAGTGATCATGAAAACAGTTATCCAAATCAAAAGCTTGCAGCATCTAGTATTCCCATTCAGTCTCCCATCCAAGTACTAACTAGGGCCAACTTGGCTTTTGCTTCCGAGGTCAGACGAGATCGGGCTTTTTCAGAGTGGTATGGCCGTAAGCGACAGCTGCCACCAAATGGGGCCTTTTTAAATAGTGTAAGCAAACATTTGACTGACTTACTGGCAAACCTGTAGCCAATCTTTATCCCAAAAGAGAATGTTGTGCAGTGATCATGAAAACAGGTATCCAAATCAATAGCTTACAGCACCTAGTATTCCCATTCAGTCTCCCAACCAAGTACAAACTAGGCCCAACTTGGCTTTGCTTCCGAGGTCAGACGAGATCGGGCTTTTTCAGAGTGGTATGGCCGTAAGCGACAGCTTCCACCAAATGGGGCCTGTTTAAATGGTGTAAGAAAACATCTGACTGACTGACAGACGGACGGACGGACGGACCGACTGACCGACCGACTGACCGACCGACTGACCTGTAGCCAATCTTCATCCCAAAAGAGAATGTTGTGCAGTGATCATGAAAACAGTTATCCAAATCAATAGCTTACAGCACCTAGTATTCCCATTCAGTCTCCCATCCAAGTACTAACTAGGCCCAACTTGGCTTTGCTTTCGAGGTCAGACGAGATCGGGCTTTTTCAGAGTGGTATGGCCGTAAGCGACAGCTGCCGACAAATGGGGCCTGTTTAAATGGTGTAAGCAAACACCTGACTGACTGACTGACTGTGACTGACTGACCTGTAGCCAATCTTCATCCCAAAAGAGAATGTTGTGCAGTGATCATGAAAACAGTTATCCAAATCAAAAGCTTACACCACCTAGTATTCCCATTCAGTCTCCCATACAAGTACTAACTAGGCCCAACTTGGCTTTGCTTCCGAGGTCAGACGAGATCGCGCTTTTTCAGAGTGGTATGGCCGTAAGCGACAGCTGCAACCAAATGGGGCCTTTTTAAATAGTGTAAGCAAACATTTGACTGACTGACTGATGGACGGACGGACGGACCGACCGACCGACCGACCGACTGACCATTAGCCAATCTTCATCCCAAAAGAGAATGTTGTGCAGTGATCATGAAAACAGTTATCCAATTCAATAGCTTACAGCACCTAGTATCCCCATTCAGTCTCCCAACCAAGTACTAACTAGGCCCAACTTGGCTTTGCTTCCAAGGTCAGACGAGATCGGGCTTTTTCAGTGTGGTATGGCCGTAAGCGACAGCTTCCACCAAATGGGGCCTGTTTAAATAGTGTAAGCAAACATTTGACTGACTCACTGGCAAACCTGTAGCCAATCTTCATCCCAAAAGAGAATGTTGTGCAGTGATCATGAAAAGAGTTATGCAAATCAAAAGCTTACAGCACCTAGTATTCCCATTCAGTCTCCCATCCAAGTACTAACTAGGCCCAACTTGGCTTTGCTTCCGAGGTCAGACGAGATCGGGCTTTTTCAGAGTGGTATGGACCTAAGCGACAGCAGCCCCCAAATGGGGCCTTTTTAAATAGTGTAAGCAAACATTTGACTGACTTACTGGCAAACCTGTAGCCAATCTTCATCCCAAAAGAGAATGTTGTGCAGTGATCATGGAAACAGTTATCCAAATCAAAAGCTTACAGCACCTAGTATTCCCATTCAGTCTCCCATCCAAGTACTAACTAGGCCCAACTTGGCTTTGCCTCCGAGGTCAGACGAGATCGGGCTTTTTCAGAGTGGTATGGCCGTAAGCGACAGCTGCCACCAAATGGGGCGTTTTTAAATAGTGTAAGCAAACATTTGACTGACTTACTGGCAAACCTGTAGCCAATCTTCATCCCAAAAGAGAATGTTGTGCAGTGATCATGAAAACAGTTATCCAAATCAAAAGCTTACAGCACCTAGTATTCCCATTCAGTCTCCCATCCAAGTACTAACTAGGCGCAACGTGGCTTTGCTTCGGAGGTCAGACGAGATCGGGCTATTTCAGAGTGGTATGGCCGTAAGCGACAGCTGCCACCAAATGGAGCCTTTTTAAATAGTGTAAGCAAACATTTGACTGACTTACTGGCAAACCTGTAGCCAATCTTCATCCCAAAAGAGAATGTTGTGCAGTGATCATGAAAACAGTTATCCAAATCAAAAGCTTACAGCACCTAGTATTCCCATTCAGTCTCCCATCCAAGTACTAACTAGGCCCAACCTGGCTTTGCTTCCGAGGTCAGACGAGATCGGGCTTTTTCAGAGTGGTATGGCCGTAAGCGACAGCTTCCAACAAATGGGGCCTGTTTAAATGGTGTAAGCAAACATCTGACTGACTGACTGACTGTGACGGTCTGACTGACTGACCTGTAGCCAATCTTCATCCCAAAAGAGAATGTTGTGCAGTGATCATGAAAGAGTTATCCAAATCAAAAGCTTACAGCACCTAGTATTCCCATTCAGTCTCCCAGCCAAGTACTAACTAGGCCCAACTTGGCTTTGCTTCCGAGGTCAGACGAGATCGGGCATTTTCAGAGTGGTATGGCCGTAAGCGACAGCTGCCACCAAATGGGGCCTTTTTAAATAGTGTAAGCAAACATTTGACTGACTTACTGGCAAACCTGTAGCCAATCTTCATCCCAAAAGAAAATGTTGTGCAGTGATCATGAAAACAGTTATCCAAATCAAAAGCTTACAGCACCTAGTATTCCCATTCAGTCTCCCATGCAAGTACTAACTAGGCCCAACTTGGCTTTGCTTCCAAAGTCAGACGAGATCGGGCTTTTTCAGAGTGGTATGGCCGTAAGCGACAGCTGCCACCAAATGGGGCCTTTTTAAATAGTGTAAGCAAACATTTGACTGACTTACTGGCAAACCTGTAGCCAATCTTCATCCCAAAAGAGAATGTTGTGCAGTGATCATGAAAACAGTAATCCAAATCAAAAGCTTACAGCCCCTAGTATTCCCATTCAGTCTCCCATCCAAGTACTAACTAGGCCCAACTTGGCTATGCTTCCGAGGTCAGACGAGACCAGGCTTTTTCAGAGTGGTATGGCCGTAAGCAACAGCTGCCACCAAATGGGGCCTTTTTAAATAGTGTAAGCAAACATTTGACTGACTCACTGGCAAACCTGTAGCCAATCTTCATCCCAAAAAAAAATGTTGTGCAGTGATCATGAAAACAGTTATCCAAATCAAAAACTTACAGCACCTAGTATTCCCATTCAGTCTCCCATCCAAGTAAAAACTAGGCCCAACTTGACTTTGCTTCTGAGGTCAGACGAGATCTGGCTTTTTCAGAGTGGTATGGCCGTAAGCGACAGCTGCCACCAAATGGCGCCTTTTTAAATAGTGTAAGCAAACATTTGACTGACTGACTGACTGGCAAACATGTAGCCAATCTTCATCCCAAAAGAGAATGTTGTGCAGTGATCATGAAAACAGTTATCCAATTCAATAGCTTACAGCACCTAGTATTCCCATTCAGTCTCCCAACCAAGTACTAACTAGGCCCAACTTGGCTTTGCTTCCAAGGTCAGACGAGATCGGGCTTTTTCAGTGTGGTATGGCCGTAAGCGACAGCTTCCACCAAATGGGGCCTGTTTAAATAGTGTAAGCAAACATTTGACTGACTCACTGGCAAACCTGTAGCCAATCTTCATCCCAAAAGAGAATGTTGTGCAGTGATCATGAAAAGAGTTATGCAAATCAAAAGCTTACAGCACCTAGTATTCCCATTCAGTCTCCCATCCAAGTACTAACTAGGCCCAACTTGGCTTTGCTTCCGAGGTCAGACGAGATCGGGCTTTTTCAGAGTGGTATGGACGTAAGCGACAGCAGCCCCCAAATGGGGCCTTTTTAAATAGTGTAAGCAAACATTTGACCGGCCGTACTGGCAAACCTGTAGCCAATCTTCATCCCCAAAAGAAGAATGTTGTGCAGTGATCATGAAAACAGTTATCCAAATCAAAAGCTTACAGCACCTAGTATTCCCATTCAGTCTCCCATCCAAGTACTAACTAGGCCCACACTTGGCTTTGCCGCCAAGGTCAGACGAGATCGGGCTTTTTCAGAGTGGTATGGCCGTAAGTGACAGCTGCCACCAAATGGAGCCTTTTATAGTGTGTAGCAAACATTTGACTGACTTACTGGCAAACCTGTAGCCAATCTTCATCCCAAAAGAGAATGTTGTGCAGTGATCATGAAAACAGTTATCCAAATCAAAAGCTTACAGCACCTAGTATTCCCATTCAATCTCCCATGCAAGTACTAACTAGGCCCAACTTGGCTTTGCTTCCGAGGTCAGACGAGCTCGGGCTTTATCAGAGTGGTATGGACGTAAGCGACAGCAGCCCCCAAATGGGGCCTTTTTACATAGTGTAAGCAAACATTTGACTGACTTCCTGTCAAACCTGTAGCCAATCTTCATCCCAAAAGAGAATGTTGTGCAGTGATCATGAAAGAGTTATCCAAATCAAAAGCTTACAGCACCTAGTATTCCCATTCAGTCTCCCAGCCAAGTACTAACTAGGCCCAACTTGGCTTTGCTTCCGAGGTCAGACGAGATCGGGCATTTTCAGAGTGGTATGGCCGTAAGCGACATCTGCCACCAAATGGGGCCTTTTTACATAGTGTAAGCAAACATTTGACTGACTTACTGGCAAACCTGTAGCCAATCTTCATCCCAAAAGAGAATGTTGTGCAGTGATCATGAAAACAGTTATCCAAATCAAAAGCTTACAGCACCTTGTATTCCCATTCAATCTCCCATGCAAGTACTAACTAGGCCCAACTTGGCTTTGCTTCCAAGGTCAGACGAGATCGGGCTTTTTCAGAGTGGTATGGCCGTAAGCGACAGCTGCCACAAAATGGGGCCTTTTTAAATAGTGTAAGCAAACATTTGACTGACTTACTGGCAAACCTGTAGCCAATCTTCATCCCAAAAGAGAATGTTGTGCAGTGATCATGAAAACAATAATCCAAATCAAAAGCTTACAGCACCTAGTATTCCCAGTCAGTCTCCCACCCAAGTACTAACTAGGCCCAACTTGGCTATGCTTCCGAGGTCAGACGAGATCAGGCTATTTCAGAGTGGTATGGCCGTAAGCGACAGCTGCCACCAAATGGGGCCTTTTTAAATAGTGTAAGCAAACATTTGACTGACTTACTGGCAAACCTGTAGCCAATCTTCATCCCAAAAGAGAATGTTGTGCAGTGATCATGAAAACAGTTATCCAAATCAAAAGCTTACAGCACCTAGTATTCCCATTCAGTCTCCCATCCAAGTACTAACTAGGCCCATCCTGGCTTTGCTTCCGAGGTCAGACGAGATCGGGCTTTTTCAGAGTGGTATGGCCGTAAGCGACAGCTTCCACCAAATGGGGCCTGTTTAAATGGTGTAAGCAAACATCTGACTGACTGAGTGACTGTGACTGAATGACTGACTGACCTGTAGCCAATCTTCATCCCAAAAGAGAATGTTGTGCAGTGATGATGAAAAGAGTTATGCAAATCAAAAGCTTACAGCACCTAGTATTCCAATTCAGTCTCCCATCCAAGTACTAACTAGGCGCAACTTGGCTTTGCTTCCGAGGTCAGACGAGATCAGGCTTTTTCAGAGTGGTATGGACGTAAGCGTCAGCAGCCCACCAATGGGGCCTTTTTAAATAGTGTAAGCAAACATTTGACTGACTTACTGGCAAACCTGTAGCCAATCTTCATCCCAAAAGAGAATGTTGTGCAGTGATCATGAGAACAGTTATCCAAATCAAAAGCTTACAGCACCTAGTATTCCCATTCAGTCTCCCATCCAAGTACTAACTAGGCCCAACTTGGCTTTGCTTCCGAGGTCAGACGAGATCGGGCTTTTTCAGAGTGGTATGGCCGTAAGCAACAGCTCCCACCAAATGGGGCCTGTTTAAATGGTGTAAGCAAACACCTGACTGACTGACTGACTGACTGTGACTGACTGACTGACCGACCTGTAGCCAATCTTCATCCCAAAAGAGAATGTTGTGCAGTGATCATGAAAACAGTTATCCAAATCAAAAGAAAACAGCACCTAGTATTCCCATTCAGTCTCCCATCCAAGTACTAACTAGACCCAACTTGGCTTTGCTTCCGAGGTCAGACGAGATCGGGCTTTTCAGAGTGGTATGGCCGTAAGCGACAGCTGCCACCAAATGGGGCGTTTTTAAATAGTGTAAGCAAACATTTGACTGACTTACTGGCAAACCTGTAGCCAATCTTCATCCCAAAAGAGAATGTTGTGCAGTGATCATGAAAACAGTTATCCAAATCAAAAGCTTACAGCACCTAGTATTCCCATTCAGTCTCCCATCCAAGTACTAACTAGGCGCAACGTGGCTTTGCTTCGGAGGTCAGACGAGATCGGGCTATTTCAGAGTGGTATGGCCGTAAGCGACAGCTGCCACCAAATGGAGCCTTTTTAAATAGTGTAAGCAAACATTTGACTGACTTACTGGCAAACCTGTAGCCAATCTTCATCCCAAAAGAGAATGTTGTGCAGTGATCATGAAAACAGTTATCCAAATCAAAATCTTACAGCACCTAGTATTCCCATTCAGTCTCCCATCCAAGTACTAACTAGGCCCAACCTGGCTTTGCTTCCGAGGTCAGACGAGATCGGGCTTTTTCAGAGTGGTATGGCCGTAAGCGACAGCTTCCAACAAATGGGGCCTGTTTAAATGGTGTAAGCAAACATCTGACTGACTGACTGACTGTGACTGTCTGACTGACTGACCTGTAGCCAATCTTCATCCCAAAAGAAAATGTTGTGCAGTGATCATGAAAACAGTTATCCAAATCAAAAGCTTACAGCACCTAGTATTCCCATTCAGTCTCCCCGCACGCAAGTACTAACTAGGCCCAACTTGGCTTTGCTTCCAAGGTCAGACGAGATCGGGCTTTTCCAGAGTGGGGCGGCGTGGCGACAGCTGCCACCAAATGGGGCCTTTTAAATATAGTGTAAGCAAACATTTGACTGACTTACTGGCAAACCTGTAGCCAATCTTCATCCCAAAAGAGAATGTTGTGCAGTGATCATGAAAACAGTAATCCAAATCAAAAGCTTACAGCCCCTAGTATTCCCATTCAGTCTCCCATCCAAGTACTAACTAGGCCCAACTTGGCTATGCTTCCGAGGTCAGACGAGACCAGGCTTTTTCAGAGTGGTATTGCCGTAAGCAACAGCTGCCACCAAATGGGGCCTTTTTAAATAGTGTAAGCAAACATTTGACTGACTCACTGGCAAACCTGTAGCCAATCTTCATCCCAAAAGAGAATGTTGTGCAGTGATCATGAAAACAGTTATCCAAATCAAAAGCTTACAGCACCTAGTATTCCCATTCAGTCTCCCATCCAAGTACTAACTAGGCCCAACTTGGCTTTGCCTCCGAGGTCAGACGAGATCGGGCTTTTTCAGAGTGGTATGGCCGTAAGTGACAGCTGCCACCAAATGGAGCCTTTTTAAATAGTGTAAGCAAACATTTGACTGACTTACTGGCAAACCTGTAGCCAATCTTCATCCCAAAAGAGAATGTTGTGCAGTGATCATGAAAACAGTTATCCAAATCAAAAGCTTACAGCACCTAGTATTCCCATTCAATCTCCCATGCAAGTACTAACTAGGCCCAACTTGGCTTTGCTTCCGAGGTCAGACGAGCTCGGGCTTTATCAGAGTGGTATGGACGTAAGCGACAGCAGCCCCCAAATGGGGCCTTTTTACATAGTGTAAGCAAACATTTGACTGACTTCCTGTCAAACCTGTAGCCAATCTTCATCCCAAAAGAGAATGTTGTGCAGTGATCATGAAAGAGTTATCCAAATCAAAAGCTTACAGCACCTAGTATTCCCATTCAGTCTCCCAGCCAAGTACTAACTAGGCCCAACTTGGCTTTGCTTCCGAGGTCAGACGAGATCGGGCATTGCCGCGCCCCCCCAAATTAAAAGGTCAGACGAGATCGGGCTTTTCAGAGTGGTATGGCCGTAGCGACAGCTGCCACAAAATGGGGCCTTTTTAAATAGTGTAAGCAAACATTTGACTGACTTACTGGCAAACCTGTAGCCAATCTTCATCCCAAAAGAGAATGTTGTGCAGTGATCATGAAAACAATAATCCAAATCAAAAGCTTACAGCACCTAGTATTCCCATTCAGTCTCCCACCCAAGTACTAACTAGGCCCAACTTGGCTATGCTTCCGAGGTCAGACGAGATCAGGCTATTTCAGAGTGGTATGGCCGTAAGCGACAGCTGCCACCAAATGGGGCCTTTTTAAATAGTGTAAGCAAACATTTGACTGACTTACTGGCAAACCTGTAGCCAATCTTCATCCCAAAAGAGAATGTTGTGCAGTGATCATGAAAACAGTTATCCAAATCAAAAGCTTACAGCACCTAGTATTCCCATTCAGTCTCCCATCCAAGTACTAACTAGGCCCATCCTGGCTTTGCTTCCGAGGTCAGACGAGATCGGGCTTTTTCAGAGTGGTATGGCCGTAAGCGACAGCTTCCACCAAATGGGGCCTGTTTAAATGGTGTAAGCAAACATCTGACTGACTGACTGACTGAGTCACTCACTCACTCACTCACTCCGCTGCAAACCTGTAGCCAATCTTCATCCCAAAAGAGAATGTTGTGCAGTGATCATGAAAACAGTTATCCAAATCAAAAGCTTACAGCACCTAGTATTCCCATTCAGTCGCCCATCCAAGTACTAACTAGGCCCATCTTAGCTTTGCTTTCGAGGTCAGACGAGATCGGGCTATTTCAGAGTGGTATGGCCGTAAGCGGCAGCTGCCACCAAATGGAGCCTTTTTAAATAGTGTAAGCAAACATTTGACTGACTTACTGGCAAACCTCTAGCCAATCTTCATCCCAAAAGAGAATGTTGTGCAGTGATCATGAAAACAGTTATCCAAATCAAAAGCTTACAGCACCTAGTATTCCCATTCAGTCTCCCATCCAAGAACTAACTAGGCCCAACTTGGCTTTGCTTCCGAGGTCAGACGAGATCGGGCTTTTTCTGAGTGGTATGGCCATAAGCGACAGCTTCCACCAAATGGGGCCTGTTTAAATGGTGTAAGCAAACATCTGACTGACTGACTGACTGTGACTGAATGACTGACTGACCTGTAGCCAATCTTCATCCCAAAAGAGAATGTTGTGCAGTGATGATGAAAAGAGTTATGCAAATCAAAAGCTTACAGCACCTAGTATTCCAATTCAGTCTCCCATCCAAGTACTAACTAGGCGCAACTTGGCTTTGCTTCCGAGGTCAGACGAGATCAGGCTTTTTCAGAGTGGTATGGACGTAAGCGTCAGCAGCCCACCAATGGGGCCTTTTTAAATAGTGTAAGCAAACATTTGACTGACTTACTGGCAAACCTGTAGCCAATCTTCATCCCAAAAGAGAATGTTGTGCAGTGATCATGAGAACAGTTATCCAAATCAAAAGCTTACAGCACCTAGTATTCCCATTCAGTCTCCCATCCAAGTACTAACTAGGCCCAACTTGGCTTTGCTTCCGAGGTCAGACGAGATTGGGCTTTTTCAGAGTGGTATGGCCGTAAGCAACAGCTCCCACCAAATGGGGCCTGTTTAAATGGTGTAAGCAAACACCTGACTGACTGACTGACTGACTGTGACTGACTGACTGACCGACGTGTAGCCAATCTTCATCCCAAAAGAGAATGTTGTGCAGTGATCATGAAAACAGTTATCCAAATCAAAAGAAAACAGCACCTAGTATTCCCATTCAGTCTCCCATCCAAGTACTAACTAGACCCAACTTGGCTTTGCTTCCGAGGTCAGACGAGATCGGGCTTTTTCAGAGTGGTATGGCCGTAAGCGACAGCTGCTACCAAATTGGGCCTTTTTAAATAGTGTAAGCAAACATTTGACTGACTTAATGGCAATCCTGTAGCCAATCTTCATCCCAAAAGAGATTGTTGTGCAGTGATCATGAATACAGTTATCCAAATCAAAAGCTTACAGCACCTAGTATTCCCATTCAGTCTCCCATCCAAGTACTAACTTTGCCCAACTTGGCTTTGCTTTCGAGGTCAGACGAGATCGGGCTTTTTCAGAGTGGTATGGCCGTAAGCGACAGATGCCACCAAATGGGGCCTTTTTAAATAGTGTAATCAAATATTTGACTGACTTACTGGCAAACCTGTACCCAATCTTCATCCTAAAAGAGAATGTTGTGCAGTGATCATGAAAACAGTTATCCAAATCAAAAGCTTACAGCACCTAGCATTCCCATTCAGTCTCCCATCCAAGTACTAACTAGGCCCAACTTGGCTTTGCTTTCGACGTCAGACGAGATCGGGCTTTTTCAGAGTGGTATTGCCGTAAGCGACAGCTGCAACCAAATGGGGCCTGTTTAAATAGTGTAAGCAAACATTTGACTGACTGACTGATGGACGTACGGACCGACCGACCGACCGACCGACCTGTAGCCAATCTTCATCCCAAAAGAGAATGTTGTGCAGTGATCATGAAAACAGTTATCCAAATCAAAAGCTTACAGCACCTAGTATTCCCATTCAGTCTCCCATCCAAGTACTAACTAGACCCAACTTGGCTTTGCTTCCGAGGGCAGACGAGATCGGGCTTTTTCAGAGTGGTATGGCCGTAAGCGACGACTGCCACCAAATGCGGCCTTTTTAAATAGTGTAAGCAAACATTTGACTGACTGACTGATTGTGACTGACTGACTGACTGACCTGTAGCCATTCTTCATCCCAAAAGAGAATGTTGTGCAGTGATCATGAAAACAGTTATCCAAATCAAAAGCTTACAGCACCTAGTATTCCCATTCAGTCTCCCATCCAAGTACTAACTAGACCAAACTTGGCTTTGCTTCTGAGGTCAGACGAGATCGGGCTTTTCAGAGTGGTATGGCCGTAAGCGACAGCTGCCACCAAATGGGGCCTTTTTAAATAGTGTAAGCAAACATTTGACTGACTTACTGGCAAACCTGTAGCCAATCTTTATCCCAAAAGAGAATGTTGTGGAATGATCATGAAAACAGGTATCCAAATCAATAGCTTACAGCACCTAGTATTCCCATTCAGTCTCCCAACCAAGTACAAACTAGGCCCAACTTGGCTTTGCTTCCGAGGTCAGATGAGATCGGGCAATTTCAGAGTGGTATGGCCGTAAGCGACAGCTTCCACCAAATGGGGCCTGTTTAAATGGTGTAAGCAAACATCTGACTGACTGACGGACGGATGGACGGATGGACCGACCGACTGACCGACCGACTGACCTGTAGCCAATCTTCATCCCAAAAGAGAATGTTGTGCAGTGATCATGAAAAGAGTTATCCAAATAAAAAGCTTACAGCACCTAGTATTCCCAGTCAGTCTCCCATCCAAGTACTAACTAGGCCCAACTTGGCTTTGCTTCCGAGGTCAGACGAGATCGGGCTTTTTCAGAGTGGTATGGCCGTAAGCGACAGCTGCCACCAAATGCGGCCTTTTTAAATAGTGTAAGCAAACATTTGACTGACTTACTGGCAAACCTGTAGCCAATCTTTATCCCAAAAGAGAATGTTGTGCAGTGATCATGAAAACAGGTATCCAAATCAATAGCTTACAGCACCTAGTATTCCCATTCAGTCTCCCAACCAAGTACAAACTAGGCCCAACTTGGCTTTGCTTCCGAGGTCAGACGAGATCGGGCTTTTTCAGAGTGGTATGGCCGTAAGCGACAGCTTCCACCAAATGGGGCCTGTTTAAATGGTGTAAGCAAACATCTGACTGACTGAAGGACGGACGGACGGACCGACCGACTGACCGACCGACTGACCGACCGACTGACCTGTAGCCAATCTTCATCCCAAAAGAGAATGTTGTGCAGTGATCATGAAAACAGTTATCCAAATCAAAAGCTTACAGCACCTAGTATTCCCATTCAGTCTCCCATCCAAGAACAAACTAAGCCCAACCTGGCTTTGCTTCCGAGGTCAGATGTGATCGGGCTTTTTCAGAGTGGTATGGCCATAAGCGATAGCTTCCACCAAATGGGGCCTGTTTAAATGGTGTAAGCAAACATCTGACTGACTGACTGACTGACTGTGACTGAATGACTGACTGACCTGTAGTCAATCTTCATCCCAAAAGAGAATGTTGTGCAGTGATCATGAAAAGAGTTATGCAAATCAAGAGCTTACAGCACCTAGTATTCCAATTCAGTCTCCCATCCAAGTACTAACTAGGCCCAACTTGGCTTTGCTTCCAAGGTCAGACGAGATCGGGCTTTTTCAGAGTGGTATGGCCGCAAGCGACAGCTGCCTCCAAATGTGGCCTTTTTAAATAGTGTAAGCAAACATTTGACTGACTTACTGGCAAACCTGTAGCCAATCTTCATCCCAAAAGAGAATGTTGTGCAGTGATCATGAAAAGAGTTATGCAAATCAAAAGCTTACAGCACCTAGTATTCCAATTCAGTCTCCCATCCAAGTACTAACTAGGCGCAACTTGGCTTTGCTTCCGAGGTCAGACGAGATCGGGCTTTTTCAGAGTGGTATGGCCGTAAGCAACAGCTCCCACCAAATGGGGCCTGTTTAAATGGTGTAAGCAAACACCTGACTGACTGAATGACTGTGACTGACTGCCTGACCGACCTGTAGCCAATCTTCATCCCAAAAGAGAATGTTGTGCAGTGATCATGAAAACAGTTATCCAAATCAATAGCTTACAGCACCTAGTATTTCCATTCAGTCTCCCATCCAAGTAGTAACTAGGCCCAACTTGTCTTTGCTTCCGAGGTCAGACGAGATCGGGCATTTTCAGAGTGGTATGGCCGTAAGCAACAGCTCCCACCAAATGGGGCCTGTTTAAATGGTGTAAGCAAACACCTGACTGACTGACTGACTGTGACTGACTGACCGACCTGTAGCCAATCTTCATCCCAAAAGAGAATGTTGTGCAGTGATCATGAAAACAGTTATCCAAATCAAAAGCTTACAGCACCTTGTATTCCCATTCAGTCTCCCATCCAAGTACTAACTAGGCCCAACTTGGCTTTGCTTCCGAGGTCAGACGAGATCGGGCTTTTTCAGAGTGGTATGGCCGTAAGCGACAGCTTCCACCAAATGGGGCCTGTTTAAATGGTGTAAGCAAACATCTGACTGACTGACAGACGGACGGACCGACCGACTGACCGACCGACTGACCTGTAGCCAATCTTCATCCCAAAAGAGAATGTTGTGCAGTGATCATGAAAACAGTTATCCAAATCAAAAGCTAACAGCACCTAGTATTCCCATTCAGTCTCCCATCCAAGTACGAACTAGGCCCATCTTGGCTTTGCTTCCGAGGTCAGACGAGATCGGGCTTTTTCAGAGTGGTATGGTCGTAAGCAACAGCTCCCACCAAATCGGGCCTGTTTAAATGGTGTAAGCAAACATCTGACTGACTGATTGACTGACCTGTAGCCAATCTTCATCCCAAAAGAGAATGTTGTGCAGTGATCATGAAAACAGTTATCCAAATCAAAAGCTTACAGCACCTAGTATTCCCATTCAGTCTCCCATCCAAGTACTAACTAGGCCCAACTTGGCTTTGCTTCCGAGGTCAGACGAGATCGGGCTTTTTCAGAGTGGTAGCCGTCCGAAGCCGCTACCCAAATGGGGCCTTTTTAAATAGTGTAAGCAAACATTTGACTGACTTAATGGCAATCCTGTAGCCAATCTTCATCCCAAAAGAGATTGTTGTGCAGTGATCATGAATACAGTTATCCAAATCAAAAGCTTACAGCACCTAGTATTCCCATTCAGTCTCCCATACAAGTACTAACTTTGCCCAACTTGGCTTTGCTTTCGAGGTCAGACGAGATCGGGCTTTTTCAGAGTGGTATGGCCATAAGCGACAGATGCCACCAAATGGGGCCTTTTTAAATAGTGTAATCAAATATTTGACTGACTTACTGGCAAACCTGTACCCAATCTTCATCCCAAAAGAGAATGTTGTGCAGTGATCATGAAAACAGTTATCCAAATCAAAAGCTTACAGCACCTAGCATTCCCATTCAGTCTCCCATCCAAGTACTAACTAGGCCCAACTTGGCTTTGCTTTCGACGTCAGACGAGATCGGGCTTTTTCAGAGTGGTATTGCCGTAAGCGACAGCTGCAACCAAATGGGGCCTTTTTAAATAGTGTAAGCAAACATTTGACTGACTGACTGATGGACGGACGGACGGACGGACCGACCGACCGACCGACCGACCGACCTGTAGCCAATCTTCATCCCAAAAGAGAATGTTGTGCAGTGATCATGAAAACAGTTATCCAAATCAATACCTTACAGCACCTAGTATTCCCATTCAGTCTCCCAACCAAGTACTAACTAGGCCCAACTTGGCTTTACTTCCGAGGTCAGACGAGATCGGGGTTTTTCAGTGTGGTATGGCCGTAAGCGACAGCTTCCACCAAATGGGGCCTGTTTAAATGGTGTAAGCAAACATCTGACTGACCTGTAGCCAATCTTCATCCCAAAAGAGAATGTTGTGCAGTGATCATGAAAACAGTTATCCAAATCAAAAGCTTACAGCACCTAGTATTCCCATTCAGTCTCCCATCCAAGTACTAACTTGACCCAACTTGGCTTTGCTTCCGAGGTCAGACGAGATCGGGCTTTTTCAGAGGGGTATGGCCGTAAGCGACAGCTGCTACCAAATTGGGCCTTTTTAAATAGTGTAAGCAAACATTTGACTGACTTAATGGCAATCCTGTAGCCAATCTTCATCCCAAAAGAGATTGTTGTGCAGTGATCATGAATACAGTTATCCAAATCAAAAGCTTACAGCACCTAGTATTCCCATTCAGTCTCCCATCCAAGTACTCTCTTGGCCCAACTTGGCTTTGCTTTCGACGTCAGACGAGATCGGGCTTTTTCAGAGTGGTATGGCCGTAAGCGACAGCTGCAACCAAATGGGGCCTTTTTAAATAGTGTAAGCAAACATTTGACTGACTGACTGATGGACGGACGGACGGACCGACCGACCGACCGACCGACCTGTAGCCAATCTTCATCCCAAAAGAGAATGTTGTGCAGTGATCATGAAAACAGTTATCCAAATCAAAAGCTTACAGCACCTAGTATTCCCATTCAGTCTCCCATCCAAGTACTATCTAGGCCCATCCTGGCTTTGCTTCCAAGGGCAGACGAGATCGGGCTTTTTCAGAGTGGTATGGCCGTAAGCGACAGCTTCCACCAAATGGGGCCTGTTTAAATGGTGTAAGCAAACATCTGACTGACTGACTGACTGACTGACTGAGTCACTCACTCACTCACTCACTCACTCCGCTGCAAACCTGTAGCCAATCTTCATCCCAAAAGAGAATGTTGTGCAGTGATCATGAAAACAGTTATCCAAATCAAAAGCTTACAGCACCTAGTATTCCCATTCAGTCTCCCATCCAAGTACTAACTAGGCGCAACGTGGCTTTGCTTCCGAGGTCAGACGAGATCGGGCTTTTTCAGAGTGGTATGGCCGTAAGCGACAGCTGCTACCAAATAGGGCCTTTTTAAATAGTGTAAGCAAACATTTGACTGACATACTGGCAAACCTGTAACCAATCTTCATCCCAAAAGAGAATGTAGTGCAGTGATCATGAAAACAGTTATCCAAATCAAAAGCTTACAGCACCTAGTATTCGCATTCAATCTCCCATCCAAGTACTAACTAGGCCCACCTTTGCTTTGCTTTCGAGGTCAGACGAGATCGGGCTATTTCAGAGTGGTATGACCGTAAGCGACAGCTGCCACCAAATGGAGCCTTTTTAAATAGTGTAAGCAAACATTTGCCTGACTTACTGGCAAACCTGTAGCCAATCTTCATCCCAAAAGAGAATGTTGTGCAGTGATCATGAAAACAGTTATCCAAATCAAAAGCTTACAGCACCTAGTATTCCCATTCAGTCTCGCATCCAAGTACCAACTAGGCCCAACTTGGCTTTGCTTCCGAGGTCAGACGAGATCGGGCTTTTTCAGAGTGGTATGGCCGTAAGCAACAGCGCCCACCAAATGGGGCCTGTTTAAATGGTGTAAGCAAACACCTGACTGACTGACTGACTGTGACTGACTGACTGACTGACCTGTAGCCAATCTTTATCCCAAAAGAGAATGTTGTGCAGTGATCATGAAAACAGGTATCCAAATCAATAGCTTACAGCACCTAGTATTCCCATTCAGTCTCCCAACCAAGTACAAACTAGGCCCAACTTGGCTTTGCTTCCGAAGTCAGACGAGATCGGGCTTTTTCAGAGTGGTATGGCCGTAAGCGACAGCTTCCACCAAATGGGGCCTGTTTAAATGGTGTAAGCAAACATCTGACTGACTGACGGACGGACCGACCGACCGACCGACTGACCTGTAGCCAATCTTCATCCCAAAAGAGAATGTTGTGCAGTGATCATGAAAACAGTTATCCAAATCAAAAGCTTACAGCACCTAGTATTCCCATTCAGTCTCCCATCCAAGAACTAACTAGGCCCAACTTGGCTTTGCTTCCGAGGTCAGATGAGATCGGGCTTTTTCAGAGTGGTATGGCCATAAGCGACAGCTTCCACCAAATGGGGCCTGTTTAAATGGTGTAAGCAAACATCTGACTGACTGACTGACTGACTGGATGTGACTGAATGACTGACTGACCTGTAGCCAATCTTCATCCCAAAAGAGAATGTTGTGCAGTGATCATGAAAAGAGTTATGCAAATCAAAACCTTACAGCACCTAGTATTCCAATTCAGTCTCCCATCCAAGTACTAACTAGGCGCAACTTGGCTTTGCTTCCGAGGTCAGACGAGATCGGGCTTTTCCAGAGTGGTATGGACGTAAGCGTCAGCAGCCCCCAAATGGGGCCTTTTTAAATAGTGTAAGCAAACATTTGACTGACTTACTGGCAAACCTGTAGCCAATCTTCATCCCAAAAGAGAATGTTGTGCAGTGATCATGAAAACAGTTATCCAAATCAAAAGCTTACAGCACCTAGTATTCCCATTCAGTCTCCCATCCAAGTACTAACTAGGCCCAACGCGGGCTTTGCTTCCGGGTCAGACGAGATCGGGCTTTTTCAGAGTGGTATGGCCGTAGCGAAAGCTGCCACCAAATAGGGCCGTTTTAAATAGTGTAAGCAAACATTTGACTGATACTTACTGGCAAACCTGTAGCCAATCTTCATCCCAAAAGAGAATGTTGTGCAGTGATCATGAAAACAGTTATCCAAATCAAAAGCTTACAGCACCTAGTATTCCCATTCAGTCTCCCATCCAAGTACTAACTAGGCCCAACTTGGCTTTGCTTCCCAGGTCAGACGAGATCGGGCTTTTTCAGAGTGGTATGGCCGTAGCGACAGCTGCCACCAAATGGGGCCTGTTTAAATGGTGTAAGCAAACACTCGACTGACTGACTGACTGTGACTGACCGAACCGTAGTCAATCTTCATCCCAAAAGAGAATGTTGTGCAGTGATCATGAAAACAGTTATCCAAATCAAAAGCTTACAGCACCTAGTATTCCCATTCAGTCTCCCATCCAAGTACTAACTAGGCCCAACTTGGCTTTGCTTCCGAGGTCAGACGAGATCGGGCTTTTTCAGAGTGGTATGGCCGTAAGCAACAGCTTCCACCAAATGGGGCCTGTTTAAATGGTGTAAGCAAACACCTGACTGACTGACTGACTGTGACTGACTGACCGACCTGTAGCCAATCTTCATCCCAAAAGAGAATGTTGTGCAGTGATCATGAAAACAGTTATCCAAATCAAAAGCTTACAGCACCTAGTATTCCCATTCAGTCTCCCATCCAAGTACTAACTAGGCCCAACTTGGCTTTGCTTCCGAGGTCAGACGGATCGGGCCTTTTCAGAGTGGTATGGCCGTAGTTACAGCTTCCACCAAATGGGGCCCTTTTTAAATAGTGTAAGCAAACATTTGACTGACTTACTGGCAAACCTGTAGCCAATCTTTATCCCAAAAGAGAATGTTGTGCAGTGATCATGAAAACAGGTATCCAAATCAATAGCTTACAGCACCTAGTATTCCCATTCAGTCTCCCAACCAAGTACAAACTAGGCCCAACTTGGCTTTGCTTCCGAGGTCAGACGAGATCGGGCTTTTTCAGAGTGGTATGGCCGTAAGCGACAGCTTCCACCAAATGGGGCCTGTTTAAATGGTGTAAGCAAATCGACTGACTGACAGACGGACGGACCTAACCGACTGACCGACCGACTGACCTGTAGCCAATCTTCATCCCAAAAGAGAATGTTGTGCAGTGATCATGAAAACAGTTATCCAAATCAAAAGCTTACAGCACCTAGTATTCCCATTCAGTCTCCCATCCAAGTACTAACTAGGCGCAATTTGGCTTTGCTTCCGAGGTCAGACGAGATCGGGCTTTTTCAGAGTGGTATGGCCGTAGTTTACGCAGCTCGCCAAACAGGGCCTTTTTAAATAGTGTAAACAAACATTTGACTGACTTACTGGCAAACCTGTAGCCAATCTTCATCCCAAAAGAGAATGTTGTGCAGTGATCATGAAAACAGTTATCCAAATCAAAAGCTTACAGCACCTAGTATTCCCATTCAGTCTCCCATCCAAGTACTAACTAGGCCCAACTTGGCTTTGCTTTCGAGGTCAGACGAGATCGGGCTTTTTCAGAGTGGTATGGCCGTAAGCGACAGCTGCCGACAAATGGGGCCTGTTTAAATGGTGAAAGCAAACACCTGACTGACTGACTGACTGTGACTGACTGACTGACTGACCTGTAGCCAATCTTCATCCCAAAAGAGAATGTTGTGCAGTGATCAAGAAAACAGTTATCCAAATCAAAAGCTTACACAACCTAGTATTTCCATTCAGTCTCCCAGACAAGTACTAACTAGGCCCAACTTGGCTTTGCTTCCGAGGTCAGACGAGATCGCGATTTTTCAGAGTGGTATAGCCGTATGCGACAGCTGCAACCAAATGGGGCCTTTTTAAATAGTGTAAGCAAACATTTGACTGACTGACTGACGGACTGACCTGTAGCCAATCTTCATCCCAAAAGAGAATGTTGTGCAGTGATCATGAAAACAGTTATCCAAATCAAAAGCTTACAGCACCTAGTATTCCCATTCAGTCTCCCATCCAAGTACTAACTTCGCCCAACTTGGCTTTGCTTCGGAGGTCAGACGAGATCGGGCTTTTTCAGAGTGGTATGGCCGTAAGCGACGGCTGCCACCAAATGGGGCCTTTTTACATAGTGTAAGCAAACATTTGACTGACTTCCTGGCAAACCTGTAGCCAATCTTCATCCCAAAAGAGAATGTTGTGCAGTGATCATGAAAACAGTTATCCAAATCAATACCTTACAGCACCTAGTATTCCCATTCAGTCTCCCAACCAAGTACTAACTAGGCGCAACTTGGCTTTACTTCCGAGGTCAGACGAGATCGGGGTTTTTCAGTGTGGTATGGCCGTAAGCGACAGCTTCCACCAAATGGGGCCTGTTTAAATGGTGTAAGCAAACATCTGACTGACTGACTGACTGGCAAACATGTAGCCAATCTTCATCCCAAAAGAGAATGTTGTGCAGTGATCATGAAAACAGTTATCCAAATCAATAGCTTACAGCACCTAGTATTCCCATTCAGTCTCCCAACCAAGTACTAACTAGGCCCAACTTGGCTTTGCTTCCGAGGTCAGACGAGATCGGGCTTTTTCAGTGTGGTATGGCCGTAAGTGACAGCTTCCACCAAATGGGGCCTGTTTAAATGGTGTAAGCAAACATCTGACTGACTGACTGACTGACTGACCTGTAGCCAATCTTCATCCCAAAAGAGAATGTTGTGCAGTGATCATGAAAACAGTTATCCAAATCAAAAGCTTACAGCACCTAGTATTCCCATTCAGTCTCCCATCCAAGTACTAACTAGACCCAACTTGGCTTTGCTTCCGAGGTCAGACGAGATCGGGCTTTTTCAGAGTGGTATGGCCGTAAGCGACAGCTGCCACCAAATGCGGCCTTTTTAAATAGTGTAAGCAAACATTTGACTGACTTACTGGCAAACCTGTAGCCAATCTTCATCCCAAAAGAGAATGTTGTGCAGTGATCATGAAAAGAGTTATCCAAATCAAAAGCTTACAGCACCTAGTATTCCCATTCAGTCTCCCATCCAAGTACTAACTAGGCCCAACTTGGCTTCGCTTCCGAGATCAGACGAGATCGGGCTTTTTTCAGAGTGGTATGGACGTAGCTACAGCATCCACCAAATGGGGCCTTTTAAATAGTATAAGCAAACATTTGACTGACTTACTGGCAAACCTGTAGCCAATCTTCATCCCAAAAGAGAATGTTGTGCAGTGATCATGAAAACAGTTATCCAAATCAAAAGCTTACAGCACCTAGTATTCCCATTCAGTCTCCCATCCAAGTACTAACTAGGCCCAACTTGGCTTTGCTTCCGAGGTCAGACGAGATCGGGCTTTTTCAGAGTGGTATGGCCGTAAGCGACAGCTGCCACCAAATGGGGCGTTTTTAAATAGTGTAAGCAAACATTTGACTGACTTACTGGCAAACCTGTAGCCAATCTTCATCCCAAAAGAGAATGTTGTGCAGTGATCATGAAAACAGTTATCCAAATCAAAAGCTTACAGCACCTAGTATTCCCATTCAGTCTCCCATCCAAGTACTAACTAGGCGCAACGTGGCTTTGCTTCCGAGGTCAGACGAGATCGGGCTTTTCAGAGTGGTATGGCCGTAAGCGACAGCTGCCACCAAATGGGGCCATTTTAAATAGTGTAAGCAAACATTTGACTGACTTACTGGCAAACCTGTAGCCAATCTTTATCCCAAAAGAGAATGTTGTGCAATGATCATGAAAACAGTTATCCAAATCAAAAGCTTACAGCACCTAGTATTCCCATTCAGTCTCCCAACCAAGTACTAACTAGGCCCAACTTGGCTTTGCTTCCGAGGTCAGACGAGATCGGGCGTTTTCAGAGTGGTATGGCCGTATGCGACAGCTTCCACCAAATGGGGCCTGTTTAAATGGTGTAAGCAAACATCTGATTGACTGACTGACTGACTGACCTGTAGCCAATCTTCATCCCAAAAGAGAATGTTGTGCAGTGATCATGAAAACAGTTATCCAAATCAATACCTTACAGCACCTAGTATTCCCATTCAGTCTCCCAACCAAGTACTAACTAGGCCCAACTTGGCTTTGCTTCCGAGGTCAGACGAGATCGGGCTTTTTCAGTGTGGTATGGCCGTAAGTGACAGCTTCCACCAAATGGGGCCTGTTTAAATGGTGTAAGCAAACATCTGACTGACTGACTGACTGACCTGTAGCCAATCTTCATCCCAAAAGAGAATGTTGTGCAGTGATCATGAAAACAGTTATCCAAATCAAAAGCTTACAGCACCTAGTATTCCCATTCAGTCTCCCATCCAAGTACTAACTAGGCGCAACGTGGCTTTGCTTCCGAGGTCAGACGAGATCGGGCTTTTCAGAGTGGTATGGCCGTAAGCGACAGCTGCCACCAAATGGGGCCTTTTTAAATAGTGTAAGCAAACATTTGACTGACTTACTGGCAAACCTGTAGCCAATCTTTATCCCAAAAGAGAATGTTGTGCAATGATCATGAAAACAGGTATCCAAATCAATAGCTTACAGCACCTAGTATTCCCATTCAGTCTCCCAACCAAGTACTAACTAGGCCCAACTTGGCTTTGCTTCCGAGGTCAGACGAGATCGGGCGTTTTCAGAGTGGTATGGCCGTATGCGACAGCTTCCACCAAATGGGGCCTGTTTAAATGGTGTAAGCAAACATCTGACTGACTGACTGACGGACGGACGGACGGACGGACCGACCGACTGAAAGACCGACTGACCGACCGACTGACCTTTAGCCAATCTTCATCCCAAAAGAGAATGTTGTGCAGTGATCATGTAAACAGTTATCCAAATCAATAGCTTACAGCACCTAGTATTCCCATTCAGTCTCCCAACCAAGTACTAACTAGGCCCAACTTGGCTTTGCTTCCGAGGTCAGACGAGATCGGGCTTTTTCAGAGTGGTATGGCCGTAAGCGACAGCTGCCACCAAATGGGGCCTGTTTAAATGGTGTAAGCAAACATCTGACTGACTGACGGACGGTCGGACGGACGGACCGACCGACTGACCGACCGACTGACCTGTAGCCAATCTTCATCCCAAAAGAGAATGTTGTGCAGTGATCATGAAAACAGTTATCCAAATCAAAAGCTTACAGCACCTAGCATTCCCATTCAGTCTCCCATCCAAGTACTAACTAGGCCCAACTTGGCGTTGCTTTCGAGGTCAGACGAGATCAGGCTTTTTCAGAGTGGTATGGCCTTAAGTGACAGCTGCCAAAAATGGGGCCTTTTTAAATAGTGTAAGCAAACATTTGACTGACTGACTGACTGACTGGCAAACATGTAGCCAATCTTCATCCCAAAAGAGAATGTTGTGCAGTGATCATGAAAACAGTTATCCAAATCAATAGCTTACAGCACCTAGTATTCCCATTCAGTCTCCCAACCAAGTACTAACTAGGCCCAACTTGGCTTTGCTTCCGAGTTCAGACGAGATCGGGCTTTTTCAGAGTGGTATGGCCGCAAGCGACAGCTTCCACCAAATGGGGCCTGTTTAAATGGTGTAAGCAAACATCTGACTGACTGACTGACTGACTGACTGACTGTGACTGAATGACTGACTGACCTGTAGCCAATCTTCATCCCAAAAGAGAATGTTGTGCAGTGATCATGAAAACAGTTATCCAAATCAAAAGCTTACAGCACCTAGTATTCCCATTCAGTCTCCCATCCAAGTACTAACTAGGCCCAACTTGGCTTTGCTTCCGAGGTCAGACGAGATCGGGCTTTTTCAGAGTGGTATGGCCGTAAGCGACAGCTTCCACCAAATGGGGCCTGTTTAAATGGTGTAAGCAAACATCTGACTGGCTGACTGTGACTGACTGACCTGTAGCCAATCTTCATCCCAAAAGAGAATGTTGTGCAGTGATCATGAAAACAGTTATCCAAATCAAAAGCTTACAGCACCTAGTATTCCCATTCAGTCTCACATCCAAGTACTAACTAGGCCCAACTTGGCTTTACTTCCAAGGTCAGACGAGATCGGACGTTTTCAGAGTGGTATGGCCGTAAGCGACAGCTTCCACCAAATGGGGCCTGTTTAAATGGAGTTAGCAAACATCTGACTGACTGACTGACCTGTAGCCAATCTTCAACCCAAAAGAGAATGTTGTGCAGTGATCATGAAAACAGTTATCCAAATCAAAAGCTTACAGCACCTAGTATTCCCATTCAATCTCCCATACAAGTACTAACTAGGCCCAACTTGGCTTTGCTTCCGAGGTCAGACGAGATCGGGCCTTTTCAGAGTGGTATGGTCCGTAGTTTGCTACAGCTGCCACCAAATGGGGCCTGTTTAAATGGTGTAAGCAAACATCTGATACGACAGACGACAGATGTCGACTGAATCGAGACCGACCGACTGACCGCGACTGACCGACCGACTGACCTGTAGCCAATCTTCATCCCAAAAGAGAATGTTGTGCAGTGATCATGAAAACAGTTATCCAAATCAAATAGCTTACAGCACCTAGTATTCCCATTCAGTCTCCCACCAAGTATTAACTAGGCCCAACTTGGCTTTGCTTCGAGGTCAGATGAGATCGGGCTTTTTCAGAGTGGTATGGCGTCGCAGTTAGCAGCTTCCACCAAATGGGGCCTGTTTAAATGGTGTAAGCAAACCTCTGACTGACTGACTGACTGACTGTGACTGACTGACTGACTGACCTGTAGCCAATCTTCATCCCAAAAGAGAATGTTGTGCAGTGGTCATGAAAACAGTTATCCAAATCAATAGCTTACAGCACCTAGTATTCCCATTCAGTCTCCCAACCAAGTACTAACTAGGCCCAACTTGGCTTTGCTTCCGAGGTCAGACGAGATCGGGCTTTTTCAGAGTGGTATGGCCGTAAGCGACAGCTGCCACCAAATGGGGCCTTTTTAAATAGTGTAAGCAAACATTTGACTGACTTACTGGCAAACCTGTAGCCAATCTTCATCCCAAAAGAGAATGTTGTGCAGTGATCATGAAAACAGTTATCCAAATCAAAAGCTTACAGCACCTAGTATTCCCATTCAGTCTCCCATCCAAGTACTAACTAGGCCCAACTTGGCTTTGCTTCCGAGGTCAAACGAGATCGGGCGTTTTCAGAGTGGTATGGCCATAAGCGCCAGCTTCTGCCAAATGGGGCCTGTTTAAATGGTGTAAGCAAACATCTGACTGACTTACTGACTGACTGACCTGTAGCCAATCTTCATCCCAAAAGAGAATGTTGTGCAGTGATCATGAAAACAGTTATCCAAATCAAAAGCTTACAGCACTTAGCATTCCCATTCAGTGTCCCATCCAAGTACTAACTAGGCCCAACTTGGCTTTGCTTCCGAGGTCAGACGAGATCGGGCTTTTTCAGAGTGGTATGGCCGTAAGCGACAGCTGCCACTAAATGGGGCCTTTTTAAATAGTGTAAGCAAACATTTGACTGACTGACTGACTGATTGACTGGCAAACATGTAGCCAATCTTCATCCCATAAGAGAATGTTGTGCAGTGATCATGAAAACAGTTATCCAAATCAAAAGCTTACAGCACTTAGCATTCCCATTCAGTTTCCCATCCAAGTACTAATTAGGCCCAACTTGGCTTTGCTTTCAAGGTCAGACGAGATCGGGCTTTTTCAGAGTGGTATGGCCGTAAGCGACAGCTGCCACCAAATGGGGCCTTTTTAAATAGTGTAAGCAAACATTTGACTGACTTACTGGCAAACCTGTAGCCAATCTTCATCCCAAAAGAGAATGTTGTGCAGTGATCATGAAAACAGGTATCCAAATCAATAGCTTACAGCACCTAGTATTCCCATTCAGTCTCCCAACCAAGTACAAACTAGGCCCAACTTGGCTTTGCTTCCGAGGTCAAACGAGATCGGGCGTTTTCAGAGTGGTATTGCCATAAGCGCCAGCTTCTGCCACTAAATGGGGCCTTTTTAAATAGTGTAAGCAAACATTTGACTGACTGACTGACTGATTGACTGGCAAACATGTAGCCAATCTTCATCCCATAAGAGAATGTTGTGCAGTGATCATGAAAACAGTTATCCAAATCAAAAGCTTACAGCACTTAGCATTCGCATTCAGTCTCCCATCCAAGTACTAATTAGGCCCAACTTGGCTTTGTTTCCGAGGCCAGACGAGATCGGTCTTTGTCAGAGAGGTATAGCCGTAAGCGACAGCTTCCACCAAATGGGGCCTGTTTAAATGGTGTAAGCAAACATCTGACTGACTGACTGACTGACTGTGACTGACTGACTGACTGACCTGTAGCCAATCTTCATCCCAAAAGAGAATGTTGTGCAGTGATCATGAAAACAGTTATCCAAATCAAAAGCTTACAGCACCTAGTATTCCCATTTAGACTCCCAACCAAGTACTAACTAGGCCCAACTTGGCTTTGCTTCCGAGGTCAGACGAGATCGGGCTTTTTCAGAGTGGTATGGCCGTAAGCGACAGCTTCCACCAAATGGGGCCTGTTTAAATGGTGTAAGCAAACATCTGATTGACTGACTGACTGACTGACCTGTAGCCAATCTTCATCCCAAAAGAGAATGTTGTGCAGTGATCATGAAAACAGTTATCCAAATCAATACCTTACAGCACCTAGTATTCCCATTCAGTCTCCCAACCAAGTACTAACTAGGCCCAACTTGGCTTTGCTTCCGAGGTCAGACGAGATCGGGCTTTTTCAGTGTGGTATGGCCGTAAGTGACAGCTTCCACCAAATGGGGCCTGTTTAAATGGTGTAAGCAAACATCTGACTGACTGACTGACTGACCTGTAGCCAATCTTCATCCCAAAAGAGAATGTTGTGCAGTGATCATGAAAACAGTTATCCAAATCAAAAGCTTACAGCACCTAGTATTCCCATTCAGTCTCCCATCCAAGTACTAACTAGCCCCAACTTGGCTTTGCTTCCGAGGTCAGACGAGATCGGGCTTTTTCAGAGTGGTATGGCCGTAAGCGACAGCTGCCACCAAATGCGGCCTTTTTAAATAGTGTAAGCAAACATTTGACTGACTCACTGGCAAACCTGTAGCCAATCTTCATCCCAAAAGAGAATGTTGTGCAGTGATCATGAAAAGAGTTATGCAAATCAAAAGCTTACAGCACCTAGTATTCCCATTCAGTCTCCCATCCAAGTACTAACTAGGCCCAACTTGGCTTCGCTTCCGAGCAGACGAGATCGGGCTTTTCAGAGTGGTATGGACGTAAGCGACAGCAGCCCCCAAATGGGGCCTTTTTAAATACTATAAGCAAACATTTGACTGACTTACTGGCAAACCTGTAGCCAATCTTCATCCCAAAAGAGAATGTTGTGCAGTGATCATGAAAACAGTTATCCAAATCAAAAGCTTACAGCACCTAGTATTCCCATTCAGTCTCCCATCCAAGTACTAACTAGGCCCAACTTGGCTTTGCTTCCGAGGTCAGACGAGATCGGGCTTTTCAGAGTGGTATGGCCGTAAGCGACAGCTGCCACCAAATGGGGCCTTTTTAAATAGTGTAAGCAAACATTTGACTGACTTACTGGCAAACCTGTAGCCAATCTTCATCCCAAAAGAGAATGTTGTGCAGTGATCATGAAAAGAGTTATGCAAGTCAAAAGCTTACAGCACCTAGTATTCCCATTCAGTCTCCCTTCCAAGTACTAACTAGGCCCAACTTGGCTTCACTTCCGAGATCAGACAAGATCGGGCTTTTTCAGAGTGGTATGGACGTAAGCGACAGCAGCCCCCAAATGGGGCCTTTTTAAATACTATAAGCAAACATTTGACTGACTTACTGGCAAACCTGTAGCCAATTTTCATCCCAAAAGAGAATGTTGTGCAGTGATCATGAAAACAGTTATCCAAATCAAAAGCTTACAGCACCTAGTATTCCCATTCAGTCTCCCATCCAAGTACTAACTAGGCGCAACGTGGCTTTGCTTCCGAGGTCAGACGAGATCGGGCTTTTTCAGAGTGGTATGGCCGTAAGCGACAGCTGCTACGAAATAGGGCCTTTTTAAATAGTGTAAGCAAACATTTGACTGACTGACTGACTGGCAAACATGTAGCCAATCTTCATCCCAAAAGAGAATGTTGTGCAGTGATCATGAAAACAGTTATCCAAATCAATAGCTTACAGCACCTAGTATTCCCATTCAGTCTCCCAACCAAGTACTAACTAGGCCCAACTTGGCTTTGCTTCCGAGTTCAGACGAGATCGGGCTTTTTCAGAGTGGTATGTGGCCGAGCAGTTTACAGCTCTACCAAATGGGGCCTGTTTAAATGGTGTAAGCAAACATCTGACTGACTGACTGACTGACTGACTGTGACTGAATGACTGACTGACCTGTAGCCAATCTTCATCCCAAAAGAGAATGTTGTGCAGTGATCATGAAAACAGTTATCCAAATCAAAATCTTACAGCACCTAGAATTCCCATTCAGTCTCCCATCCAAGTGCTAACTACACCCAACTTGGCTTTGCTTCCGAGGTCAGACGAGATCGGGCTTTTTCAGAGTGGTATGGCCGTAATCGACAGCTTCCACCAAATGGGGCCTGTTTAAATGGTGTAAGCAAACATCTGACTGACTGACTGACTGACTGTGACTGACTGACCTGTAGCCAATCTTCATCCCAAAAGAGAATGTTGTGCAGTGATCATGAAAACAGTTATCCAAATCAAAAGCTTACAGCACCTAGTATTCCCATTCAGTCTCCCATCAAAGTACTAACAAGGCCCAACTTGGCTTTGCTTCAGAGGTCAGACGAGATCGGGCTTTTTCAGAGTGGTATGGCCGTAAGCGACAGCTTCCACCAAATGGGACCTGTTTAAATGATGTAAGCAAACATCTGACTGACTGACTGACTGTGACTGTCTGACTGACTGCCCTGTAGCCAATCTTCATCCCGAAAGAGAATGTTGTGCAGTGATCATGAAAAGAGTTATCCAAATCAAAAGCTTGCAGCACCTAGCATTCCCATTCAGTCTCCCATCCAAGTACTAACTATGCACAACTTGGCTTTACTTCCAAGGTCAGACGAGATCGGGCGTTTTCAGAGTGGTATGGCCGTAAGCGACAGCTTCCACCAAATGGGGCCTGTTTAAATGGAGTTAGCAAACATCTGACTGACTGACTGACCTGTAGCCAATCTTTAACCCAAAAGAGAATGTTGTGCCGTGATCATGAAAACAGTTATCCAAATCAAAAGCTTACAGCACCTAGTATTCCCATTCAATCTCCCATACAAGTACTAACTAGGCCCGACTTGGCTTTGCTTCTGAGGTCAGACGAGATCGGGCTTTTTCAGAGTGGTATGGCCGTAAGCGAAAGCTGCCACCAAATGGGGCCTGTTTAAATGGTGTAAGCAAACATCTGATTGACTACATGACGGACAGACGGACAGACTGTCCGACTGACCCATCGACTGACCGACCGACTGACCGACCGACTGACCGACCGACTGACCTGTAGCCAATCTTCATCCCAAAAGAGAATGTTGTGCAGTGATCATGAAAACAGTTATCCAAATCAATAGCTTACAGCACCTAGTATTCCCATTCAGTCTCCCAACCAAGTATTAACTAGGCCCAACTTGGCTTTGCTTCGAGGTCAGATGAGATCGGGCTTTTTCAGAGTGGTATGGCCGTAAGCGACAGCTTCCACCAAATGGGGCCTGTTTAAATGGTGTAAGCAAACCTCTGACTGACTGACTGACTGACTGACTGTGACTGACTGACTGACTGACCGGTAGCCAATCTTCATCCCAAAAGAGAATGTTGTGCAGTGGTCATGAAAACAGTTATCCAAATCAATAGCTTACAGCACCTAGTAATCCCATTCAGTGTCCCAACCAAGTACTAACTAGGCCCAACTTGGCTTTGCTTCCGAGGTCAGACGAGATCGGGCTTTTTCAGAGTGGTATGGCCGTAAGCGACAGCTGCCACCAAATGGGGCCTTTTTAAATAGTGTAAGCAAACATTTGACTGACTTACTGGCAAACCTGTAGCCAATCTTCATCCCAAAAGAGAATGTTGTGCCGTGATCATGAAAACAGTTATCCAAATCAAAAGCTTACAGCACCTAGTATTCCCATTCAGTCTCCCATCCAAGTACTAACTAGGCCCAACTTGGCTTTGCTTCCGAGGTCAGACGAGACCGGGCTTTTTCAGAGTGGTATGGCCGTAAGCGACAGCTTCCGCCAAATGGGGCCTGTTTAAATGGTGTAAGCAAACATCTGACTGACTGACGGACGGACGGACGGACAGACCGACCGACTTGTAGCCAATCTTCATCCCAAAAGAGAATGTTGTGCAGTGATCATGAAAACAGTTATCTGAATCAAAAGCTTACAGCACCTAGTATTCCCATTCAGTCTCCCATGCAAGTACTAACTAGGCCCAACTTGGCTTTGCTTCTGCGGTCAAACGAGATCGGGCGTTTTCAGAGTGGTATGGCCATAAGCGCCAGCTTCTGCCAAATGGGGCCTGTTTAAATGGTGTAAGCAAACATCTGACTGACTGACCTGTAGCCAATCTTCATCCCAAAAGAGAATGTTGTGCAGTGATCATGAAAACAGTTATCCAAATCAAAAGCTTACAGCACTTAGCATTCCCATTCAGTGTCCCATCCAAGTACTAACTAGGCCCAACTTGGCTTTGCTTCTGAGGTCAGACGAGATCGGGCTTTTTCAGAGTGGTATGGCCGTAAGCGACAGCTGCCACTAAATGGGGCCTTTTTAAATAGTGTAAGCAAACATTTGACTGACTGACTGACTGATTGACTGGCAAACATGTAGCCAATCTTCATCCCATAAGAGAATGTTGTGCAGTGATCATGAAAACAGTTATCCAAATCAAAAGCTTACAGCACTTAGCATTCCGATTCAGTCTCCCATCCAAGTACTAATTAGGCCCAACTTGGCTTTGTTTCCGAGGTCAGACGAGATCAGTCTTTGTCAGAGAGGTATAGCCGTAAGCGACAGCTTCCACCAAATGGGGCCTGTTTAAATGGTGTAAGCAAACATCTGACTGACTGACTGACTGTGACTGACTGACTGACTGACCTGTAGCCAATCTTCATCCCAAAAGAGAATGTTGTGCAGTGATCATGAAAACAGTTATCCAAATCAAAAGCTTACATCACCTAGTATTCCCATTCAGTCTCCCATACAAGTACTAAGTAGGCCCAACTTGGCTTTGCTTTCGAGGTCAGACGAGATCGGGCTTTTTCAGAGTGGTATGGCCGTAAGCGACAGCTGCCACCAAATGGGGCCTTTTTAAATAGTGTAAGCAAACATTTGACTGACTTACTGGCAAACCTGTAGCCAATCTTCATCCGAAAAGAGAATGTTGTGCAGTGATCATGAAAACAGTTATCCAAATCAAAAACTTACAGCACCTAGTATTCCCATTCAGTCTCCCATCCAAGTACTAACTAGGCCCAACTTGGCTTTGCTTCCGAGGTCAGACGAAATCGGGCTTTTTCAGAGTGGTATGGCCGTAAGCAACAGCTTCTACCAAATGGGGCTTGTTCAAATGGTGTAAGCAAACATCTGACTGACTGACTGAAGGACGGACGGACTGACCGACCGACCGACCGACCGACTGACCTGTAACCAATCTTCATCCCAAAAGAGAATGTTGTGCAGTGATCATGAAAACAGTTATCCAAATCAATAGCTTACAGCACCTAGTATTCCCATTCAGTCTCCCAACCAAGTACTAACTAGGCCCAACTTGGCTTTGCTTCCGAGGTCAGACGAGATCGGGCTTTTTCAGAGTGGTATGGCCGTAAGCGACAGCTGCCACCAAATGGGGCCTTTGTAAATAGTGTAAGCAAACATTTGACTGACTTACTGGCAAACCTGTAGCCAATCTTCATCCCAAAAGAGAATGTTGTGCAGTGATCATGAAAAGAGTTATCCAAATCAAAAGCTTACAGCACCTAGTATTCCCATTCAGTCTCCCATCCAAGTACTAACTAGGCCCAGCTTGGCTTTGTTTCCGAGGTCAGAAGAGACAAGGCTTTTTCAGAGTGGTTTGGCCGTAAGCGACAGCTGTCACCAAATGGGGCCTTTTTAAATAGTGTAAGCAAACATTTGACTGACTTACTGGCAAACCTGTAGCCAATCTTCATCCCAAAAGAGAATGTTGTGCAGTGATCATGAAAACAGTTATCCAAATCAAAAGCTTACAGCACCTAGTATTCCCATTCAGTCTCCCATCCAAGTTCTAACTAGGCCCAACTTGGCTTTAATTCCGAGGTCAGACGAGATCGGGCTTTTTCAGAGTGGTATGGCCGTAAGCGACAGCTGCCACCAAATGGGGCATTTTTAAATAGTGTAAGCAAACATTTGACTGACTGACTGTCTGACTTTCAAACATGTAGCCAATCTTCATCCCAAAAGAGAATGTTGTGCAGTGATCATGAAAACAGTTATCCAAATCAAAAGCTTACAGCACCTAGTATTCCCATTCATTCTCCCATCCAAGTACTAACTAGGCCCAACTTGGCTTTGCTTCCGAGGTCAGACGAGATCGGGCTTTTTCAGAGTGGTATGGCCGTAAGCGACAGCTACCACCAAATGGGGCCGTTTTAAATAGTGTAAGCAAACATTTGACTGACTTACTGGCAAACCTGTAGCCAATCTTCATCCAAAAGAGAATGTTGTGCAGTGATCTTGAAAACAGTTATCCAAATCAATAGCTTACAACACCTAGTATTCCCATTCAGTCTCCCAATCAAGTACTAACTAGGCCCAACTTGGCTTTGCTTCCGAGGTCAGACGAGATCGGGCTTTTTCAAAGTGGTATGGCCGTAATCGACAGCTTCCACAAAATGGGGCCTGTTTAAATGGTGTAAGCAAACATCTGACTGACTGACTGTGACTGACTGACTGAGTGACCTGTAGCCAATCTTCATCCCAAAAGAGAATGTTGTGCAGTGATCATGAAAACAGTTATCCAAATCAAAAGCTTACAGCACCTAGTATTCCCATTCAGTCTCCCATCCAAGTACTAACTAGGCCCAACTTGGCTTTGTTTCCGAGGTCAGACGAGATCGGGCTTTTTCAGAGTGGTATGGCCGTAAGCGACAGCTGCCACCAAATGGGGCCTTTTTAAATAGTGTAAGCAAACATTTGACTGACTGACTGATTGTGACTGACTGACTGACTGACCTGTAGCCAATCTTCATCCCAAAAGAGAATGTTGTGCAGTGATCATGAAAACAGTTATCCAAATCAAAAGCTTACAGCACCTAGTATTCCCATTCAGTCTCCCATCCAAGTACTAACTAGACCCAACTTGGCTTTGCTTCCGAGGGCAGACGAGATCGGGCTTTTTCAGAGTGGTATGGCCGTAAGCGACGACTGAGACCAAATGCGGCCTTTTTAAATAGTGTAAGCAAACATTTGACTGACTGACTGATTGTGACTGACTGACTGACTGACCTGTAGCCAATCTTCATCCCAAAAGAGAATGTTGTGCAGTGATCATGAAAACAGTTATCCAAATCAAAAGCTTACAGCACCTAGTATTCCCATTCATTCTCCCATCCAAGTACTAACTAGGCCCAACTTGGCTTTCTTCGGGTCAGACGAGATCGGGTTTTCAAGTGGTATGGCCGTAGACAGCTACCACCAAATGGGGCGTTTTAAATAGTGTGGCAAACATTTGACTGCTTACTGGCAAACCTGTAGCCAATCTTCATCCAAAAGAGAATGTTGTGCAGTGATCTTGAAAACAGTTATCCAAATCAATAGCTTACACACCTAGTCCCATTCAGTCTCCCAATCAAGACTAACTAGGCCCAACTTGGCTTTGCTTCCGAGGTCAGACGAGATCGGGCCTTTTCAGAGTGGTATGGCCGTAATCGACAGCTTCCACAAAATGGGGCCTTTTTAAATGGTGTAAGCAAACATCTGACTGACTGACTGTGACTGACTGACTGAGTGACCTGTAGCCAATCTTCATCCCAAAAGAGAATGTTGTGCAGTGATCATGAAAACAGTTATCCAAATCAAAAGCTTACAGCACCTAGTATTCCCATTCAGTCTCCCATCCAAGTACTAACTAGACCCAACTTGGCTTTGCTTCCGAGGCGACGAGATCGGGCTTTTTCAGAGTGGTATGGCCGTAGTTACCGACCGAGACCAAATGCGGCCTTTTTAAATAGTGTAAGCAAACATTTGACTGACTGACTGATTGTGACTGACTGACTGACTGACCTGTAGCCAATCTTCATCCCAAAAGAGAATGTTGTGCAGTGATCATGAAAACAGTTATCCAAATCAAAAGCTTACAGCACCTAGTATTCCCATTCATTCTCCCATCCAAGTACTAACTAGGCCCAACTTGGCTTTGCTTCCGATGTCAGACGAGATCGGGCTTTTTCAGAGTGGTATGGCCATAAGCGACAGCTACCACCAAATGGGGCCATGTTAAATAGTGTAAGCAAACATTTGACTGACTTACTGGCAAACCTGTAGCCAATCTTCATCCCAAAAGAGAATGTTGTGCAGTGATCTTGAAAACAGTTATCCAAATCAATAGCTTACAACACCTAGTATTCCCATTCAGTCTCCCAATCAAGTACTAACTAGGCCCAACTTGGCTTTGCTTCCGAGGTCAGACGAGATCGGGGCTTTTTCAGAGTGGTATGGCCGAATCTCGACAGCTTCCACAAAATGGGGCCTGTTTAAATGGTGTAAGCAAACATCTGACTGACTGACTGTGACTGACTGACTGAGTGACCTGTAGCCAATCTTCATCCCAAAAGAGAATGTTGTGCAGTGATCATGAAAACAGTTATCCAAATCAAAAGCTTACAGCACCTAGTATCTTCCCATTCAGTCTCCCATCCAAGTACTAACTAGGCCCAACTTGGCTTTGTTTCCGAGGTCAGACGAGATCGGGCTTTTTCAGAGTGGTATGGCCGTAAGCGACAGCTGCCACCAAATGGGGCCTTTTTAAATAGTGTAAGCAAACATTTGACTGACTTACTGGCAAACCTGTAGCCAATCTTCATCCCAAAAGAGAATGTTGTGCAGTGATCATGAAAACAGTTATCCAAATCAAAAGCTTACAGCACCTAGTATTCCCATTCAGTCTCCCATCCAAGTACTAACTAGACCCAACTTGGCTTTGCTTCCGAGGTCAGACGAGATCGGGCTTTTCAGAGTGGTATGATGTATTAAATAGTATTGCTCTAAGAGATTTCAACACGTTTCACTAAATATATGTGCAAGAATTTTAATAGATATTTATAAAGAGAAACACTTTAGTTAGAATCTCAACAACAATGAATGTGATAATAGTTTCACACTCCACATTCGTGGTGTCCAAATTCACTGAAAGTTGCCCCAGCTTGTTAGCACTTACTTCAAAACTGCAGTAAATGTGCTACAATTAGGGTGACTTTCAGCAGAGAAACATTGCAGGACAAACACAAAGTAAGTAATGTCAAATACACAGCTGAGACTGCCCCAAAGAGTAGCACTTATTTATGAAATCAGTGCTTCTATTTCAAGTAATGTAATGGTGTTTTATTTGGACAGTATTGTCTGTCAAACTACGAATGAGAACTTGCATTAAACCTGCATTAAAAGTCTTCTTGATTCAAATCCAGACTGTGCACAGCAGATTGGCAGTCCATCAACTTAACCTATTGCTGAAAAACAGGGCAAAAGGGACTGCTAAGCATGGGGGAAAAGGGGGGAAAAGGGGGGAAAGAGGGGAGGAGTCAAAATGTTATCTATCCATCCTAGTGTTCTCAAAAATGACAGTTAATAACAGTTAAAAACCTCATCCCTAACAGATATACCAATAATACTTGATCAACATGAAAGACACACTTGTTTTCCCAAATCCTCTTTATTACATAAGCTCAGATTTAACGTATAAACATCAGTAACGTATAAACATCAGTAACGTATAAACATCAGTAACGTATAAACATCAGTAACGTATAAACATCAGTAATGTATAAACATTAGTAACATATAAACATCAGTAACGTATAAACATCAGTAACATATAAACATCAGTAACATATAAACATCAGTAACGTATAAACATCAGTAACATATAAAAATCAGTAACGTATAAACATTAGTAACATATAAAAAATTAGTTATTGAACAAAGTGGCACACAAAGTCAGTTTTAAAGGGTGGCTTTCCACTCTGTGATGGTTTGCCCAGATTCGGGACAGTACCATTTCCCTCTCAACTGGGTATGGCCAGAAAGTTTGTTTTTTGCTTGACCACATTCTTTA
This sequence comes from Ameiurus melas, assembly GCA_012411365.1. Lineage (NCBI taxonomy): Eukaryota > Metazoa > Chordata > Actinopteri > Siluriformes > Ictaluridae > Ameiurus > Ameiurus melas. The sequence goes on along the minus strand of JAAGNN010000030.1, from coordinate 1,783,131 downwards.
CACTGATAGTGGTAGCCTTCGTTGCAGTGCCGCTTTTTAGGCGGTTCCCCTTTAGCCACACGCTCCTGATCCTCAAGTACTGTCTTTCGCAGTCTCCACTCACGGTGACGATTCCGAGAGGGTGCTGCCAAGATAGGAGCTGACGGTTGTCCCTGTGGATAGGTCGACCATCCCTGAGAGAGTGGCGCTGGATTTGGTGGTTGTCCCAGTGGATAGGGCGGCCATGCCTGAGAGAGTGGCGCTGGATTTGGTGGTTGTCCCAGTGGATAGGGCGGCCATGCCTGAGAGAGTGGCGCTGGATTTGGTGGTTGTCCCGGTGGATAGGGCGGCCATGCCTGAGAGAGTGGCGCTGGATTTGGTGGTTGTCCCGGTGGATAGGGCGGCCATGCCTGAGAGAGTGGCGCTGGATTTGGTGGTTGTCCCGGTGGATAGGGCGGCCATGCCTGAGAGAGTGGTGCTGGATTTGGTGGTTGTCCCTGTGGATAGGGTGACCAGCCAGAAGAACTGACCCTGCCGGAATCCCACTCAGGACAATTCTGTGTCCCAGGCCAGTAAAGATGTCCTACCCCAGTGTGTGTGTGCATGGTGGAAGACCCTGCAGTCCCAGTTCTGCCACAGTGACGTCGGCGAATCATTGCCTCACCCTCATGGTTTTCAGGCTCCTTGAACTCCATGACTGCATGTCCATGCTCCACAGGTGAAGATGGGAGACTCCTAGCATTTGGCAGGGAATCCTTTGCCGAATTTACCTGCTGAGGAAGCTGCACTCCTTGCAGCAAGGAGTCCCGGTCAGTTCTCTTTTTTCGGTCAAGCAGCCTGTGGGTGGGGGACGGATTAGACAGTTTTAGTAATTGAACTGAATTGCATAAGATGTTCTCAATAGAATGAACTTGCAGTTAATTTTTATTTCTGTATATTGTTCATACAAATATATCACAAATGTTTTACAATTGAAATGAATCAAGGAAGCCAAAACACATCTCACCAAGAAGAGACTGTGGTGTTGTTTATTGTTACTAGCACTAAGTTGGTCTGGTCCAGTAACTCTCTGCAGTCTTCAAGCAGCTGTTTGATGTGACTGTATGTCATGACAATTGCCTGGGGAATGGGAAAGGTTTTCCCCTTGTTATCTTTTGGCCTATTTCTGGCTTCCCGATATTCTTTCAGAAGCCTGATGGCAACACATTCCGAACCCTGTTTACATCAGGTCTCTGGGCAGCCTGGCCATGAGTCATGAACAGTCTGTTAAAAAAGATAGAAGAAAGTAATCAATATTCTGCTGCTGTTCCAGAATATCATACAGCTGTGATTCAGCCACAGGCCAAGGGCCACAGGTAATCACAACCATTCTGATATTCAGAACAACACCCATGCTCATGTGACATTGCTTTTATACAAAAGTTCTATAAACAAGAAGTTAATATTGAGTAACATATATTTTAGACACAATATTGCCAGTTATGAAAGCCACAAATACGCACAAAGTGAACATTGATACAATGAAAAGTCCCAGTGCTGTTACCAGCTAAATATCAGCATTCTTAAAATGCCTCCCAGCCAACCAAATTGAATTAACTGTTGTTTAATGAGATAAAATGGATCATACTAATTATATTTGTAAATTACAAAATGTGTGCATCCACTAAAGTTTAATTCACCTCTCAGCTGCTTGCTGACCAGGTGCCGAGCCACTTCTCTTCCGGGAAGCTCTCCAAGGTCCTGGCAAGGTCTTCTTCTTACATTTAAGCGAATATTTAGTTGGAGACTGGTCAATGGCATGCAGACAAGAATACAACCTCACAATCTGAGATATCTCAGTGGTTGACAAAGCAGTTATAGTGCGGTTGAGACCAACAAGGTACTCTGCCAAGTTATCCACTGCCTCCCATCCAGGAACACCCCTTGAATTACACCGACCATCCTGAAAAAGTAGATGGACACACAAAAAACCAAATCCTAAATTATAAAAGTTATTTCAGTAACAGTTCTGTGATAAACTATTCTTCACAATTCACAAATGATCAAGTGTTAGCCACTTTACCGGCGCTGATGGGCGAGGAACACCAGAGCTAATGTCCTCAATGTCACTGTCAGGAAAGTGAGAGCCATCACTTGCAACACTGGTTTCCTAGATTATTTAGTTGTAAACATGTGAGAGAGAGAACTCGGGTTATAAAAAATGATTACTTGTAGATTAATCACACAACAACTCATTCATAGCACCTGTAAAGTAATTTTTCATAGGTAATTTTACTGACTGAAAATCAGAAAAGTGTCACATTACCTGAGATGATGAGTTGAATGAATCAACATGCGTGTTAAGACAGCTGGGGGGGTGTGAAGTGTTGAAACTGAGATCAGCCGGATCACATATTGTGACATCTGGATGTGTCTCATCCTCCTGGCTTTCAACCTGCATCTCTGGCAGAGCGATACCCATTTCACCGTGCTGCAGCGGAACCAGCAGGTCTCCCCTGTCAGACTGTGCCAGCAAGTACTCCACAGCTATACGCTCACCTGCCATAAAGAACCATAAAACATTCTGAATTGAGAGGAATAGATCAGAGTGAAGTAACAAGCCTGGCATATTTATTGAATGTAGCGCTGTTAATGAATACTCAGTTATTTGACATTAGTTTAATCACTCACAAAAAAATTTAATCAATTAAGAAAATAAAATCACACAGACAGAAGAACGCAACCTAAACGAAATGCATTCAACGTAACATTCGGACACATCATATATCACTGTTATGGTATCACTTGTTGCAGTCGGTCATATTGCCAGTATGCATTGTAGTCCAGCTTCTAAACAGCACAAATTTTGTGTTGAGTGTTACCGGTGGGTTTCCCAGGGGGTATGAATTCTGGCAGGAGTGCACATTCGAGGACTCTGTTGCTGAGGACGTTCAAGTGAGACATCAAACGCACATCATAGATTTTAGTTTGTGATGTACCACTCCTATCCACAGCTTGATAAGCTCGGTTGATGTTCCAACTAGATGCCCCCTCAAGCATGTACATCTGAGTGTGCAGAGCATTACATCTCCACCCTGAAAAGACAAGATGTTTCACATTATTTAAATACTAATTGCATTTAGTAAATTATTTCCCCTACTTAGTTAATATATATATATATATATATATATATATATATATATATATATATATATATTTTTTTTTCCTCCACAGACAAATACATAAGATAATTAATTTCTTGTGATTAAGAATTCAATAGCAACCATGAAAATACAATAAATGATTAATGCCAAATATATACCTATACATGCACATGATATTTTCATACAATTTCAACTTACCTGGAATAAAATTGCACTGGTGGCGATGAAAGCTTTCCAGAGACGAGGACCCTCTGCCACACCTCAGAACATCCAGGACCTTGTCTCCCTTCTGTAACCCAAAGCCCATTTTGGTGTAAAGCTGAACACCGGGTGGATCTTGGATGCATGGCAAGTGCTTTTGTTGAACCTCCCACACGCGTGTCATGCTAGCTGGATTTACGAGGCGTAGACCCGTGGTGTCAGTCAGTTCCCACATGCAGTCCAACAGTTCTTGTATCATTGTGTGGGTTTCTTTAACCCCACGAGTCCTCCTCCTGCAGTGCTTGGCCAGCTCACTGGAGCTGATGCTGGACATAATTTGGGCTTCTGTTGGAATATGACCTCCATGTTGTTTTAAAAGCTCTGATTTCTTTGCCTCTTTAAGATGTCGGATGTCATCCTTGTCCCATTCAAAAATACAGCTGGACAACTTGGAGCAAAAAGTACCATACAGTGGATGGTGCTCTGTTGTAAGACCAGTAGTGAATCTCCTCATAAAGTGGAAAACATCAAGTCTCACTTTGACTTTCCATGGTCGAAACCAGGTAAGAACTGGTGTTACACCTGTACCAGTGTCACGGATTCGTGGGGAGGGGGCACGGAGGCAAGAGCAAGCGGCGGACGCAGCGTAGAGACGAGGATAATGCAGAATCGTAAACGAGTAACAGGCAGGGGTCAGGCGATCGGACGAACAGAGTAAGGAGGGCAAGACGAAGAGCGTGGTCGAAGGCGGAAACAAAGGTCGAGGTAACGAGGTGATCAAAGATAATCGGAAGGCTTGGTAACGCAGAGAAAGAGGTTCACTGAGCGTATACTTCGCAATGCAACTCTGTGACTGGCAAACTTAAGTAGCTGTGCTTGAGTGTGAGTCTGTGATTAGTGACAGGTGTCTTGGATCAGAACTCCGGGGATGGAGAGCGCATGCGTGCCTGAGTAGCACGCGCTGCATCTTGGGATTTGGAGTTCTGATCCGGCTGAGCTGTGACAGAACCCCCCCTCAAAGGGCTCACTCCGGGAGCCACGTTCTTCTTAGGTCTCCCCCGGGGGCGGGGGGCCGGGAGGTCAGGATGCGAGGCATGAAAGTCACTAATGAGTTGCGGGTCGAGGATGTCCTGCTTTGGAATCCAGCAGCGTTCCTCAGGACCGTAGCCCTCCCACTCGACCAAGTATTCCAGCTTACCCCTCCTGTACCTGGAGCTGAGGATGTCCTTGAGACGGTAAGCTGGTTGCCCTTCGATATCCAGGGGAGGCGGAGGCGTCTCAGAGGGCACATCAGATGCTAAGGGTCCGGGAACGACTGGTTTCAGGCGTGAGACGTGGAAGGAAGGGGCGACGCGGCTGTGCCGGGGTAGTTGCAGCCGGTACGCGGACCTCATTGATGCGTTTCCGGATCTTGAAGGGGCCCGTATACCTCTGTGCGAGCTTCTTGCAGCTGTGTGGTTGCCTCAGGTCCCTTGTAGACAACCATACCCGATCACCGGGTTGGTAACTTGGCTGGTTGCTGCGGCGACGGTCGGCTTTGGCGCTTGTATGAGTCGGTGACCGTGTCAGACGTCGATGGGTGTCTGCCCATACCTGTTCACCCGGTCAAACCACTGGTCGACTGCGGGTGAGTTAGTGATATCTGCATTCCACGGGAACAGAGGGGGTTGATACCCCAGTACGCACTGAAAAGGGGTGAGATTAGTTGCTGAATGACGTAACGAGTTCTGGGCGTATTCGGCCCATGGCAAGAACTTGTCCCAATCGCCAGGATTGGCGCGCAAAGGTGCGGAGGAAACGGCCCAATTCCTGGTTGACTTCGTTCCACTTGGCCATTGGACTGTGGGTGATATCCTGAGGAGAGGTTTACCGTGACCCCCAACTTGTACATGAAACTGGTCCAGACTTGGGATGTGAATTGGGGGCCCCGGTCACAGATGATCTCTTCCGGGATGCCGAATACCTGAAGACATGGGTGAACAGCAGCTCGGCAGTCCCAAAGGCAGTGGGTAAGGCGGGTAGAGGGATGAAGCGTGCACGATTTTGAGAACCGGTCCACTATAACCAGGATGGTGGTGTTGCCCTGGGATTCGGGTAAGTCTGTCACAAAATCCACTGCAATGTGGGACCATGGGCGTTCCGGAATGTGTAGGGGCTTGAGCTTGCCCATGGGAAGCGTTCGGGGGACCTTATTCTGTGCGCAGGACGAGCATGATGCCACTATTCTGTGGATGTCCTTCTGCATGTTGGGCCACCAGTATTTCTCCCTTAGCAGGAGGTACGTTCGCTGTGCTCCCGGGTGACCTGTGCCGACGGTGGTGTGTGCCCAGATGACGGTAGCCTGGCGGTGTTCCTCGGGTACAAACCGTCGGCCTGCGGGACATGCTGTGGGGATACGAGACGAAGGGATGTTTTCTAGTTCCTTGTCCAGTTCCCATTCGAGGGTGCTGACGATATACGAGGGGTGAACAATGTATTCCTCCTGGTCCTTGTTAACTTCCGGGTGATCCAGACGGGAGAGGGCATCGGCCTTGGTGTTCTTTGACCCAGGTCGGTAAGATAACGTGAACTGAAACCTGGTGAAGAACAGGGCCCAACGGGCCTGCCGCGGTGTTTGCCTTTTTGCAGTGCGCAAATACTCCAAGTTCTTATGATTGGTGAAGATAACAAAGGGGTGTGCCGCTCCCTCTAGCCAATGACGCCATTCTTCGAGAGCTAACTTTACTGCCAGGAGTTCTCTGTTACCCACGTCATAATTTCTTTGCGACCGAGAGTCGTCTTTGAGAAGAATGCTACTGGGTGGAGCTTAGGCTTATCTCCGAACCGTTGAGAGTACCGCTCCTACCCCAGTTTCAGAAGCGCGTCCACCTCCACGGCGAAAGGTCTGGATGGGTCGGGATGCTTGAGAACAGGCGCTGTAGTGAAGGCGTTCTTGAGCTTCTCCAGGGCATTCTGGGCTGCTGGGCCCCATGACAGGTGCTTGGGTTTTCCCTTTAACAGAGAGGTCAAGGGATGCGCAATCCGGCTGAAATTGCGGATGAACCGGCCGTAAAAGTTGGCAAATCCGAGGAACCTCTGTAATTCTTTCACAGTCCTGGGTGGAGGCCAGTTCGTGACTGCTCGAACCTTCTCCTGGTCCATGGTGACCCCTTTAGGGCTAATGATGTATCCCAGGAAGGAAATAGTGTCTCGGTGAAACTCACACTTCTCCGCTTTGATGTACAGTTGATTCTGGAGTAACCTCCTCAACACCTGGCGGACATGGTGAATATGTTCCTCCCTTGACTTGGAGTAGATCAAAATGTCGTCGATGTAAGCTATGACATTTCTTCCTAGCATGTCACGCAGCACGTCATTGATGAGACACTGGAAAACCCGGAGGGCGTTGGATAGCCCATACGGCATGACAAGGTACTCATAATGGCCAGACGTGGTACTAAACCCGGTTTTCCACTCGTCCCCCTCACGAATCCGGATGAGGTTATAGGCACTGCGCAGATCCAACTTGGTAAAAATGGTGGCTGAGCGTAACTGTTCCAGGGCAACAGGGACCAGAGGTAACGGGTAGCGATACTTTACGCAGCACTGGTTGAGGCCTCGATAATCGATGCAGGGCCTTAGACCTCCTCCTTTCTTCTCCACGAAGAAAAACCCTGCTGAAGCTGGGGATGTGGATGGACGTATGTAGCCCTGGTGCAAAGCCTCTTGGATATATTCTTCCATGGCCTTCTGTTCAGTTAGGGACAGCGGATAAACTCTCCCACGTGGGGGTATAGCACCTGGTAATAGGTCGATCGCGCAGTCATAGGGCCTGTGAGGAGGGAGTCCACTAGCCTTCACCTTGCTGAAGGCTTCCACGGAAGGTATGGTATTCGGGGGAATTTGGAGGAGCTTCTTCTCCTCTGGGCTTTCTATGGAAGTGGTAGCCACAGTGACGGCCGGGGTTCGTAAACAATGGTGCAGGCAATGGGGTGACCAGCGCACAATTTCTCTGTGAGACCAAGAGATCTGAGGGTTGTGAAGGTCCAACCAGGGCAGACCGAGGACCACTGGGTGACGTGCGGATACTGTGACGTGAAAGATGATCTGTTCCTGATGAAGAGCGCTGGTATGGAGAACAATGGGTTCAGTGCAGTGGGAGATGAGTCCGTTTCCCACGGGAGTGGCCGCAATAGCTTGGATACGACGCGGGATGAGGAGAGGACGGATGGGGATGTTGTGCTCTAGAACGGTGGTCTGATCAATGAAGTTTCCTGCCGCTCCCGAGTCAATCAGCGCTTCTAGGACACAAGATGTACCTGAGTAGACGAGTCGGATCTTCACGGCGAATGCGAATTGAACAGAAGGGCACATTCCTGATTCAACACTCGCCCCCTGGTTGCGGATCTTTGGGGACGGTTTGGTTCCCCTTGGACAACCGGACGCTTGAGGGAGCATTGCTGAATGAAGTGTCCCTCCCTCCGCGGTAGAAGCAGCGAAGTTCGCGACGTCTTCGCTCCCTCTCCTGTGTGCTGATTTTGGTACGACCCAGCTGCATGGGCTCTGCGGGAGGTGCAGGTTCTGGAACCGCCACCAGAGGAGCGCATGGGAGCGGCGGCTTCGGAGCCGGTCCAAGCGGTGCGATGTCAATCAGGGAATCCAGGGTGAGCTGGTCGTCGCGACATGCCAGCTCCGTCACTATGTCGGCATTTAATCCCTGGCGAAACACTGTCTTGAGTGCCGGTTGGTTCCAGCCACTTGCGCGCGCGATAGTGCGAAATTGGACGTAGTCCGCGGCCTCGCTCCCTTGTTTCAGGGTGAGGAGCTCCTCCCGGTCTCTCGGCAGTCAGGGGAGTGATCAAAGACGGCTTCGGAATCGTGTGGCTAGCTCCTGCGTATGTGAGAATGACGGTGGCTGCCTGCTCCCACTTCGGCTGTTGCCCAGAGCAAAGCTCTCCCGGTCAGAAGCTCCATGAAATGGATGATCTTCGGCGCTCCGGCATCTCCGGTAAGTGGAAAAAACAGTGAGCATTGCAAGAGAAAGCCTCGGCATCGCGCGGGATCTCCATCGTACTTCTCTGGTGCCGGTGTGGGAGGTAAACATCAGATAGTGTGAAAAAGATGATTATGGATTCATATGGAGTCTCTTTGGCCTTAGAAGCAGCTGTAGTCCCAGCAATCTGGAATTGGAGTAGATGAGAGCTCCATCCAGAGGTAGGCCATCCAAAATGGATCAGGTAGGTCCAGAGAGCAGAGGGGATCAGGATCTCTAGTATCTCCATAAAATCGGGTGTGGCTCGACAGAAGGAGGGAGGGAGAGAAAAAAAACTAGGACTGTGCTTAGCATAAGAGAAAGTCTAGTCAGGGTAGGCTTGATTAAACAAATACGATTAAAGCCTAGACACTGAGACTGTGCCTGAGTCCCGAACACTAATTGGAAGACTGTTCCATAAGTGTGGGGCTCCAGAAGAGAAAGCTCATCCTCCTGTTGTAGCCTTCGCTATTCGAGGTACGAACAAATAGCCTGCATCTTTTGATCTAAGTAGGCGTGGCGGATCATAGAAAAGCAAAAGGTCGCTTAGATACTGCGGCGCGAGACCATTTAGTTAATTATGGGTTACTAATAGTATTTTATAATATAAAGTATTTTATAGTTATCTTTGATAAGTGAGCTAGCAAACGAGATCGATTTTCTATTCGAATTTTGCTCTTCACAAGCAAAGCGGCAAAGTGATTTAAGGAAACACTAGACTATTTTTTCTGGAGCCAATAAACGTGTTTGTGCATCTTTATATTCTCATGTTTCTGCCCTTCTTCAATACATTTACTTCAATTAAGTAACTAGACCATTTACAACTTTACATGTACACATTCGATTCAGTTCAAATCAATTTTATTTGTGTAGCGCTTTTTACAGTGGACATTGTCTCAAAGCAGGATTCGTTTGACTTCCTTTACCGTCAATGCAATTTCCCAGGATGGAAGATGTGTTTGTACGAGCTTGTTTGATGAATGCCAAGGTGCTTTGTTGCTCATCTTCATAAAGATTCTCTGCATTAAGACTCAGGTTCATAGCAGGCTTCAACTTGCACAGGTAAAGCCCCAGTGCAGTTCAAGTCCAGTGCCATATTCTGTTGGCCATCACGGGTATGGGGCACAGGACAAGGCTTAAGTGCAATTTCTTGGATCATTTATGGTTTTATCGTTTATGTTTGATGCTATCCAAAGTGCCAACCGTCTTTCAGCGCGTAAGTAGGATTTCCTCGTTAGTATAGTGGACAGTATCTCCGCCTGTCACGCGGAAGACCGGGGTTCGATTCCCCGACGGGGAGTCTGTTTGCTAACACCGGTGCTCTATTCTTTTGCACACCACGCGAAAGAACCATGAGACAAGGCTTAAAAGCAATTCCTTGGCTTTTTTATGTTTTGGTCATTTCCCACGTGCCAAGCGTCTTTACAAGCCTTACCAGGAATGGAGCGTAAGACAAGGCTTAAGTGCAACTCCTTGGCCAAGCGTCTTTACAAGCCTTAGCAGGAATGGAGAGTAAGACAAGGCTTAAGTGCAACTCCTTGGCCAAGCGTCTTTTCAAGCCTTTTCAAGCCATTTCTAACCCCAACCCTAAGCTGTACATGATGTGAAAGAAAACGTGATTCCTCAGACCAAGCCACCTTCTTACTGCTCAAGGGTGCAACGGTTAATACACATCATTTAATACTTGACGTAAAACACAGTTACAAAACATTTAACTCAAAGGAGCTACTCCACTCACCAGCGGTAGCAGTCAGGAATTCCAGGAAATATCCCTTTTTACCATTAAATACATTTCTAGTATGTTAAGAGAGATAATACACTTTAGTCGTTAGCTTACATTTAGTGTGAATGGCTGAGCGGCGGGCCTAACCATTCTATTGGACCGTCTTTACAAGCCTTAGCAGGAATGGAGCGTAAGACACGGCTTAAGTGCAACTCCTTGGCCAAGCGTCTTTACAAGGCTTACCAGGAATGGAGCGTAAGACAAGGCTTAAGTGCAACTCCTTGGCCAAGCGTCTTTTCAAGCATTTTCAAGCCATTTCTAACCCCAACCCTAAGCTGTACATGATGTGAAAGAAAACGTGATTCCTCAGACCAAGCCACCTTCTTACTGCTCAAGGGTGCAACGGTTAATACACATCATTTAATACTTGACGTAAAACACAGTTACAAAACATTTAACTCAAAGGAGCTACGCCACTCACCAGCGGTAGCAGTCAGGAATTCCAGGAAATATCCCGTTTTACCATTAAATACATTTCTAGTATGTTAAGAGAGATAATACACTTTAGTCGTTAGATTACATTTAGTGTGAATGGCTGAGCGGCGGGCCTAACCATTCTATTGGACCGTCTTTACAAGCCTTAGCAGGAATGGAGCATAAGACAGGGCTTAAGTGCAACTCCTTGGCCAAGCGTCTTTTCAAGCCTTTTCAAGCCATTTCTAACCCCAACCCTAAGCTGTACATTATGTGAAAGAAAACGTGATTCCTCAGACCAAGCCACCTTCTTACTGCTCAAGGGGTACCGCGGTTAATACACATCATTTAATACTTGACGTAAAACACAGTTACAAAACATTTAACTCAAAGGAGCTACTCCACTCACCAGCGGTAGCAGTCAGTAATTCCAGCAAATATCCTGTTTTACCATTTAATACATTTCTAGTATGTTAAGAGAGATAATACAGTTTAGTTGTTAGCTTACATTTAGTGTGAATGGTTGAGCAGCGGGCCTAACCATTCTATTGGACCGTCTTTACAAGCCTTTCCAGGGATGGAGCGTAAGACAAGGCTTAAGTGCAACTCCTTGGCCAAGCGTCTTTACAAGCCTTACCAGGAATGGAGCGTAAGACAAGGATTAAGTGCAACTCCTTGGCCAAGCGTCTTTTCAAGCCTTACCAGGAATTGAGCGTAAGACAAGGATTAAGTGCAACTCCTGGGCAAAGCGTCTTTTCAAGCCTTTTCAAGCCATTTCTAACCCCAATAAAGTTTATTATTATTATTATTATTATTATTATTATTATTATTATAACCCTAAGCTGTACATGATGTGAAAGAAAACATGATTCCTCAGACCAAGCCACCTTCTTACTGCTCCATGGTCCTGTGCTGATGCTGTAGGTCAAATTTTACCTACTTTCTTATTACCAATATAACAATTTAGAAAATATTGAATGTACTTACAATAGCTTCTCAGCAGAAACACTCAAAGTCTAAATCACCACACGGAACCAGTGAGTGAGAAAAGATGAAGGTCCAGCTTTATTGATTCCAGTTACCTGAGATCCAAACAGTTTGGGACGTCTCAAAAAGTGATCTAATATGCCTGGGACGGGGCTCCCTTTTTATACAATTCTTCTATGAGCCACCGCCCCTTCTTCTTATCTCATATACCATTATGCCAGAAGTTCCTCTTTTCCCAGGCCCCCTTATGTTTGTGTTCCTGCTTTAATTAGCAACCAATATATCACTCATTGTACATATTTCAACAACCAATATGTTTCGACATTTACTGTTTTCAGTTTCCCATATGTGCATTTTTCCCTTCCTTTCTCATACCATTATGTTTTTGTTTTACTCATTTTCCCACACCCTTATGATCCTCCTGGGTCTGAGTGGTTTTTTTAAAAACCCGTGGTACTTCCCAATCATGTCTCATTCGGTTCTTTCCTCTGAGCGGAGTGGAGTGTTTGTTATTCTTGGTTCTTTCCATTAAGGGGATTTTACTTATGGGTAAGTGTTGATTTTACTCTTCTCACGATCTTTATCTCTATAATTATAGCTTTTCCCTTCTGGGTGATTTATGGTCTTCCCCTTGTGGCTTATGTTACCCTATTGTGTGTTTATACAGCGCACCGTGCTAAGCTGGGATTTCTGTCCGCTGCTATGGAGGGGTTAGAGGGCCTAGATTTAGAATCTCGGTATCAGCTGTCACATCTCTTTGCTGACTTGGCTCTCCTTGTGGATGTTCTCCGCGTCCCTTCTTCTACCTCCACTTTTCCACCCCCTCTTCGTTATCGCCTCAGCCCTGCTGTCACTCTGGTGGATTCTTCTACTCAGACAGACCCTCTGTCATTCACTCCTTCTACTCATACTACTGACGGTTATCTGGCGGACGATGACATGGAACCGTTCCGATGTGACTCTGGCCCGCACACTCCTTACAACCCCACCAGCCCTGAATATTCTGATGATTCGTCTGGCCCTGGGCATACCCCCTACCGTTACTCCTTCTCTCCTCCTTACACTGCTCCCTCTCCCTCCTATTCTCCTACCAGCCCCCCTTCACCTTAATAAATTGTTGTTTCTCTAATTTTGACTGTTCTGTGTGTTTTATTACGAATTATCCTATTTCTGTTTTATTGGTATTATGTTTTTACTTTATTTCAATCCAACATTCCCTCCTATGAGGCTATGAAAAAGCCTCACAACCACCTCTAGTTTAGAGGGTATCGCTGTATGAACTGATTCTGGCGCACTCGCTGCCTGTCATTGGTCAACTGCCGAACAGTTATTCTCACAGATCCGTAGTGCGCCCGTTCATAAGCATCATCCTCATCTGATTCACTATCATCACTGGCATGGCCTCGAGCATTCTCTACCTCGACACTGCACATGTCAGGGTTGGCCGCTAACAATTGTCGATGTACTTGGGGTATTCTGTCTAATGTCAAGCGCTGGGGCGCATCATAATAGACGGTTAGCTGTAGCACGGGACGCAACACTCCACTCCGTCGTCGGCCCCTAGTGAGATACACGTACCTGGCCATTCTACTTAGCACATAAAATTTCAAATCTTTTATAGATCAACTGTTGAAACATAGAAACTTTGAATCACGTCGTAGTTTAACTATTAATTCGTACAACATGCACCATATAATCACAGGTCGGTTAGTATGTCATATAATTACTGATTATAGGTTATAGATTGAACAGGATATAAGAAGACTTTTTGATCCCTATCTTTCTCGACCAGGCATATAGAACCTTCGGTCTTGTATTTGTCGGGCGGTTTCGTCTCTTATCAACACAGGTACATTTCAGTCCTGTCTTGTATTCAGGGGTGGGCGAAAAAACCTTGCTTGTAGGAAAAATTCCCACCCTGCCAGCCTCTTGCTCGACAGCGTCTTTCGTGTCTCGCCTGAATACAGAGAGGAGTCAAACTGACATGGAGCTCAGTTTTTTATTGAACGTCCGGGATGCAGCGTTGGCTGTCTTCAACCCAGGTACTTTACGCACCGTAGAGGGTCGCCTTTGGGGAGAGGTTTGGCTAGCACTTACACCCAAGGCATGGCTCATCACTTCTTCTTCATACTGATTAGAATAAAGACAAACACATCTATTGGTAAGCGCAGAAAGTAAAAAGAAAAAGAAGACTGCGTAGTGTAGATACTTTTATGGAGTGTGGCGAAGGCTGATCGCTTTGCTTCTTTATATTTATTGATATATATACATTTTTCAGTTTATTGGGTACGTGTGTATAAACACAGCTTTCCTTAGTCGGGTCCCTTGTTGTGTCCATTGTCGTATGGTGAGAATAATACTCCCCCTTTCGCTTGGATCCACCTCATCCAATCCTAGTCCCTCGTTAGTGGTTTCTACGTTTACGACTGCTTGTCCTGGGTTGTGATATAACAGATCTAAGGCCACTTGGGGTTCACGCTGGATTCGACCACTGGAGCTGTGCAGTTGGAAGGTACAGGGGAGGTTTACAACCGAACGTAGTACAGCGGTGTCTGGTTGTCCAGGGCTCAGATACCAGTAACTGGCCATGGGTGAAAGTCTAATTGTACCTCTGCTTTCTCGGATAAGTCCTTGTCGACTACTACCTTGTGAGCAGAGGTGTGGTATGTTATCCAGGTTCAGCTAGCGGTAGGATGTTCCAGTGATCCTGGACTGTCTACAGGGCGTGTTCTGCTTCTTGTAAAAGGGGTTCCGGGGTGTCTTTAGTGGGTGCTAACATGGTTTCAGTGTCTTTGTCCTCTTGGCCCTGTCCTCTCCCCATGTCATCGTTTATAGTCTCAAAACCGGTTGTGGCGGTTGTGGCTGTTTTGTTTAGTCCACGCATGTCCATGTATTCAGAGTTGGTTTCATCATCAGCATATCGGTGATACGGGTCATTGTGGATACAGTGCCTGAACACCACCCCCCGTTGAGGCGGTAACGCCTCACCCATCACTACATATTGACCTGAAACGTTGGTGGTAGTAACAGCAGTGATGGCAAGTTTACGGGTGCACGGGATGATGCAGCAAAAGAGAAGGAGCACGAAAATGAAAAGAACCCCTAGTGCCAGCCCTAGCCGGGAAAGGGAAGCCATCCAACTGCCGGAAAAGAACCACCCCATCCAACCGGGCAAGGTAAACAAATCTCCGGCGCCTGTATTTGCAACATGCTCCTTCTGAAGGGCCTGGAGGCGGTCCAAGACTTTGTTTAAAGCTCCACGGGCGCCCGTATGAAGGGGTATGGCAGCACAACATTCTGGACCAATCATTGTACAGACGCCGTCATCTGGTGCGCGCATTTGATCAAGAGTAAAACGGTTCTGGGCTGCCATTATAGAGGTAGCGTGCAGTTGACTTTTCATCAGGCCCAGCGCGCTAAGCGTGTGGTTGAGAAAACGTTGTTGATTGTACCATATGTAATTAATCCAGGCCGTATTACGGGCCACCTGGACCCCAGGGAGCAGGATGGCGGCCAGGCCGCTGCCCACTTTGCCCATGGCCTTGAACCGGTCCGGAACCCCCACCGGAACCCCTAGCCAGTTGAGAGTTACTTCGGCATGTTCCGCCCAGTCGGTGTAATTCATGGTGTCCACATCGAGAAGATATTGACGCCATAGTGATGTGTCGCGGCGCTCCCGGCGTCGAGGAGCGTCTTCATCAGGCAAAGTGATGACTCTTGTTTTACCGTCTAGTCTAACAGGGGCACAACAGCCATGCCACTCCGGCGGCAGGGTCTGACGGGCAGTTCCCATACCACAATACCAGAAGATGTCCGCCAGTCCCAGGGTGCCATATGCCAAGTCGGGTATGGGGATAGACACTGTGGTGCTAGTGGTTCCAACTGACGAAAGCGTGGGGATATAAAGGTCATCCGTGGAGACAACAACATCACAGCGATAGGACAGGTTGCCCACAGGGTAGACACCAAGATCGGAGCATAGGCAGAAAGGCATTCGATCTGGCAGCTCATCGCGCACCTTGACAAAAGCGGAGTCGTCCGTATGCATGGGCTGGTACAAACAGGATGAGCTAACATTGTGCATCCAGTCGGGGCCCAGTGTTGCGGACATTGAGCCCAGCAAGCAGATGGTGGGGCAGAGGAATTCCTCCGTATAGGGACTACTGAGACATTCAGTCGTATTGCCCAGGGGGAACATGAGATGAGGGGCAGAGCGCCTATCGTGACAGACCAGGCAGGATTTGTCTGTAACAGAGCGGGCGGTGTGGAACATCCAAGAGAGGTAAAGATTGGTGTGATCGAAGTCCAGAGTCTGATTGTCAGTGAGCAGTGAATAGTGCTGTAGCTTCATGAAAGCAGCCGCGTGGGCGGAGGACAAGAAGTGGGGTTTCTGAGGACGATGGGTTGAAAGGGTCGCTTTTGATTTCAAATTGACACATCCCTCAGCCGAGCATTGGAAGGAGAGCTTGTAAGAGGGTACCGGGAGTAGATGTGGGAGCGCGGTAGACACATTGAAACGACACCAAGAGTCAGCTGCGCGACCAACCAACCGGAAGCGTCCAACGGTTAGATTCATGGAGGCTTGATCAACAGAAACGGAAGCTAGGTGGGGGCTGCTTCGTAATAATGCTTCTGAATATGCCAGGGTGACAAGGGCTAGCGCACAGAACATTCGACGGCTAGACAGCGAGATAAGATCATTTTGATATGTCCAAGGGATAGGCAATGCTGTAGCAGGTACGGAGGTGGGGCGGGAGAGAAAATATTCTTCAACCAGACGATTTGTCTCTAGGACAATATTTGTGTCGGTGCCATTTCGGGTCAAGTGGGTTTTGAGCATGTGGACCATGCGGTCCAGAGTTCTGCGGGAAATGTCCTCAAAGGGGCGATAAGGGCTGAGTACCTGGTCCTTCACCCGATCCTTCATCAGTTGCGCAACATCAATGTCTCTCTTTGGGCGACTGGGGAGTTTACTGTATATGATATGAACAGGAGAGGTTCCGTTACATGAGCTCGTGTTATGTTCTTTATCAGGGAGTGGTGCATTGAAAAGTAGGAAAAACAGAGTTACTCCCGCGACCAGCACTACTGCCCAGACCAGGATGATAAGCCTGTTCGTTCTGTCGAGACCAGATTGTGGCATGTTCTTATTGGTTAGCAGGCTCGTTGGAGCCCAGATATGGTAGGGGGCTGGCTTGTCCCAAAGTCCCCCACTGGTCAAGGTCTATAGTATCGAACTGCGGCGTGTTAAGCTGGGCTGGGTCCCCCAGTTGTTGCACAAAATCCGTCAGTATGTCCGGCCCCAATGGCGTGGCAGGACTTAAGTTTTCTGCCTGAGTCTCCTGTATTTGCTCACTGAGAGCAATCCCAGTATCCAGAAGCGCGGTGTCAAGTGAACTTGTCCCAGGCGATCCGTCGTCATCGGTTGAAGGCAATTGTGGTGTCTGATGTCGGGCGCGGCGCTTAGCTTGTGCTCTAGTGCCCTGGGCTGGGCTCCGGTCCTCCTCAGTGCCGCTGTCTGTGTCTGAAGAACTGGATGCAGGTGTCTGGGTCTTGCCGGATGCCGACGGTTGGTCGCTTGTGGTTGAAGGTTCTTCCTCAGCAGGTCCACCTAACAGTGGTCCCTTACCCCGTCCTCGACTGCAGTGATTGAGGTGATACCAGTTGGGCCGACCCTCCACCCTGACCGCTGTTGGGGTAGCCGCAACCACCTTAAATGGCCCTTCTCTGCGGCCCTGTAATGCGTGTTTTCTCTTAAATACCCGAATCCAGACGTAATCCCCCGGCTCGACCTGTCTGACTGGCGGAACGTCCTCACCATGGACCGCGTCTCGAACCTGTGAATACAAGTGTCTGTGGATGCGAGTAAGGGCACGAACGTAATTCTGCATTTCGTTTTCGAGTTGCTCAAGCGGGGGCCCTGAGTACGGGGCCCTGGTAAACGCCAAAGGCATTGGGCGACCAGTGAGCATTTCATGTGGAGTCAGATGCGTGATGCGACTAGTTTGAGAACGCATTTTGAGCAATGCCAATGGGAGGGCTTGAACCCAGGTTAGACGAGAACTCGCACAAATTTTTGCTAATTTGCTTTTTAGAATTCCGTTTGCACGCTCCACCATACCTTGGGACTGAGGATGGTACACACAGCCTAATTTGTGTTCTATCCCCAGTGCCTTGGTGATCAACTCTATCGTTTGGTTAACGAAATGAACCCCATTGTCGGAGCTGAGAAAGTCGGGGATCCCGAAACGGGGTATGACCTCGCGACACAAGAACTTTGCAGCGGACTTAGCGTCTTCCCTGGAGGTGGTGACGGCCTCTACCCATCTGCTAAAACGATCTTCCACCACAAATATATATCGTTTTCCCTCTGTTCTATTTTCTGCCCCCATATCGGCATAATCCATCATTAAGTGCCGAAAAGGCCCCATGGGTGGGGGAATATGTCCAAGGGGAGCAGTGATGTTTTTTCGTACATTGTTCTGGATGCACACCGTACAGTTATTCAGGAAATTGTCCACTGCGCTAGCTAGGTAAGGCGACCACCAGTCTTGTCTAATCTTACGGATGGTCTCGCCCCGATTAGTGTGGTCAAGACCATGGGCTTCCCGTATTAACATTGGGAGCAAACTTGAGGGCGCAACAGATAATCCGTCTATACTACGCCATAATCCCGTGCCCGCTTCCTTTTTAGCCCCCCTTTTTATCCATGTGTAAATTTCTGCTTCCCCTGCCCCATTCTGTACTTCTACAATATGAGTCACATTGTCTTCCATTGGATGCCGGACTGGCTGGTCTTCTGGCTGAATGAGGGCCATCATTTGGGCCGGTCCTACAGCCGCTTTTTTCGCAGCCTCATCTGCTGTAGCATTTCCTTTGGTAATGAAAGAACCATCGGTTTTGTGTGCTTTACATTTAATAATAGCTAGTGCCGATGGTAAAGTCATGGCATGTAGCAAGTCAGTAATTGCTTCTCCATGTGTTACTGCTGAACCATCGGCGCGCTGGAAACCTCTCTGGGCCCAAATTGGGCCAAATACATGACATACTCCGTGGGCATAGGCAGAGTCAGTATATACATTGCACTTTTTCCCACTTCCCAATTTACATGCGGCCGTCAAGGCCTTCAACTCTGCCAGCTGGGCCGAACAAGGTTGCGGAAGGGGAACACTCAGAATTTCCCGAAACGTCGGTGGATCTAATGTGGCCTCTACTACTGCATAACCTGCCCGGTTTCCCTCTGTTGATCGGTAACATGAACCATCAACGAAAAGCGTGCGCTGGGCGCCGCACTGTTCTCTAAGTCTGGGCGTGCTTTAAGAAACTTTCCAGATTCATTAACACACTCATGAGGCTCTCCATCTAGAGGGGTCACTATTTTATCTGCTGGGTTAACTGTGTTGCACCGTTCAATAGTCAGTTCCGGGGCCGAAAGTATCGAGTCGTACCCTGTCCGTCTTGAGTTGGTAATAACAAAGTTTTGGCTAGTCAGTAGTGCGTGCAAGGCATGTGTCGTATACAATGTTACCGGATGGCCCATAGTGATTGAAGAGGCTTTTTGATACGCGAATGCTGCGGCTGCTAATGAACGATAGCAAGGAGGCATCCCCTTTTCTACATTGTCTAACGCCGTGCTATAGTAGGCGATTGCCTGTTTACCTATTCCTTGCTGCTGTTGGGTTAGACGCGGCGGGCGCGTACCCCTTCGTTCCGATACATACAAGTGAAACGGTTTGGCGATAATCTGGGTTAGCGAGGCGGTGCTTCTGCTAGGGCTGTTTTAATGTCTATGAACGCTAACACCCCTTCTGGTGTCCACTGTAAGTTCGCATTTGGTTGAGTATGGTCAGCAGCTTTTATCATATCTCTCACCGGCTGTACTCTGAGTGCATACTACACACCCACGGACGGCTAAACCCGCCATGCCATTCCAGAAATGCCAACATTTGCCGCACAGTTTTTGGCCGGGGGCCTTATTGATGGCCTCAATATGCTTTGGTGCTATTGTTGGCGCCCTCCTTCCTCTAGCACCCGTCCCAAGTATTCTACCTTAGTTTTACAAAACTGTAATTTCTCTTTGCTTACTTTGTGTCCATTTTCAGCTAACATTTTCAAGACTTGCAATGAATCCTGTCGACATTCCTCTTCTGACGTGCTACAGATCAGTAGATCGTCCACGTACTGCAACACTGTGCTTTTGCAATCCAGAGTAGATAGGTCTTGGGCCAGCACTTGATTGAATATTGAGGGGCTTTCGCAATATCCCTGAGGGAGCCTTGTATAGGTGTACTGTTTCCCTTCGTATGTAAAGGCAAAGAGATACTGCGAGTCCGGATGTAAGGGTATGCTGAAAAATGCTGAGCACAAGTCAATGACTGTATACCACTTGGTTCCTTCCGGAACATTTGAAAGCAACGTATGTGGATCCGGCACTACTGGTGTATCTGCTACTACTACTTGGTTGACTGCCCTCAAATCATGGACCAAGCGCCATTTGTCTGTTCCTGGCTTTTTTACTGGGAAGATCGGCGTGTTGCATGGGCTTCTTGTATGGATCAGCACCCCGGCGTCCAGTAATCCCTGTATGGTGGGTTTTGCGCCTTCTCTGGCCTGAGCTGAGAGTGGGTATTGTTTTTGTACGGCAGTCGCACATTATCCTTGATCTTTATTTTGGCCCGTCCTGCCGATTTTACCATTCCTACATCGGTGGCGTGTTGGGTCCATAATTGTGGGGGGATTTCTTTTAGCAGTACTTCCTCTGAAGTTGGCTCTTCCAGTGTCATTTGCTTCCGTATTCGGTTTTTTCCAAGGTGTAGTTCAATGCTTCCAGCCACCATCTCGTCCACAGCTGCTACAGAAATCCTTGTATACTTTCCGTCCGGAGAGTGATGCAAGTAGCGGTTCTGAGTGGGTTTCCACTCTCTTATCTCTTGTACTTGCTTTATCATGAGCCCCAAGTCTTTGGCTTCGTACCCCCCAGCAACCATTAGTGTGATGTGAGGGGCTGCCCCATCTCCTTGATACCAATTCATTGCCTCTTCCGGGAGTTTTACTGCTGCCGCCACTCCTTGGGGTCCACTGAATACGTCTAGGGTTTTTATGCTTACCCTTTTTCCTTGTTCCATCTCCTCCCACAATTGCTCGTATTCTTGATCGTATCCTCCTTTATCGTACTTGAGGGTGCAATGGATTGGTTCTTCAGCTTCTTTGCATTCTGGTCGTATGTACGTTAACCAGGGCTTCCATTCTTGATATTTTTGCCAAAGTTCCGAATGAGACGGGTCTGGTATCTCCAGCCAGTACACCTTGTCTATTTCTTTAACCTCCATCATTGATGTGTGTGTCATAAAACATTGAGTAGCCTTGACTCTGGGGAAAGTGACCCATATTCCGGTTGCTTCGCAGCGTATCTGTGCCCCTAGTTTACATAGGGTGTCGCGCCCTAGCAGATTTACTGGTGCCTCTGGGGCATATAAAAGCGGGGCTTGTATCGTCACTCCGTCTAGCGTTAGTTCCTGAGGTTCGGTGAAACGCAAGGTCTGTATTTTTCCTGAGAAGCCCATTGTCTGTATTGCCTTGCGTGAAAGGGGGAGCTGAGAACCTTCTTTGCCAATGCTTGAGTATGTGGCACCAGTGTCTATCATAAAGGGTGTGCTAAACGTGTTGCTTATGGTTACTGTTACTGTGGGTTCTTGTTCGGGGTGCAGTGTGGTTGTAAACTGCATCAGCTCCCCCTTTTGCTTCTCTAGGCTCCTTCAACTTTGGTTGGGTCCTTGCTCGCCATACATATGGCCTCCTGGGGGCATCGGGGCTTGTTGGTGCCACTGTTGTTGTTGCACCTCAGTTCCCATCTGTGTTGGCGGCGGTCCCCTGGGACCCAATGTTTGTCCACGTCTTTCTGCTCTATCTACTCGTTCCCCCCATGTTGGCTTCTGGAGGTATGGGCAGCTCATTCTTCGATGGCTTGGATCTCCGCATTCCCAGCACCCCTCCGTTTGTACGCCTCCTCTAGGTGCGAAGCGGTTTCTACCATAGCCTCTTCCTCGTCCCCATCCTTGTTGCATAGGGGGCATATATTGTCTCTGCGGATAAGACTGGTAAGCTTGCCCTTGAGGGCTGGGCAGTATCACTGCAACTTCCCTTTGTCCTGTCAGTGGCTGGGGGTAGCCTGGGGTGTCCATCATTCGTTCACCTGCTTGGATCCCTTGTAGGGTCGCCGGTTGTTGGGGTACCATCAGGGCTGCTTGTTTGGTGCTTTCCCTCCTTTTCTCTTTTTCTTCTTGTTTGGTCCTGGTTATCTCTCCAAGCTGGGCTTTATACAGTTGTGTCAGCAATGTTTCGGTTGCTTCTTTAGCTTCCTTCTTTGTTTTCCTGTATTGTTCAACGTGATGGGTCACATGTGCAACAAAAGTGTTCCATTCCATTGTACTTAACCCCACTACTTCGTCCAACCTTCTTCTCACCTCTTCCGGGAGAGCCTTTTTCAGCAGCATTTTGAACAACCCTACACTTGCCACTGAAGCATCCCATTTGGCCCCTGTTTCATCTCTCCACTTATTCTGGAAGTCTTGTATGAATGCTGCCACATTTTCGTCGTCTTGTAACCTGATCACTTCAAGCTTTCCGGGGTCCATTTTAGCTGGATATACAGTTCGAAGGGCATCCCAAATTTTTGTCCTGTACCCACCAAAGGGGATTGGATCCACCACTGGGTCATCCATTGCTTCTTCTATTTCTGCTGTCTTCAGTATTTCTTCCGTGCGTCCCTTTCCCGCCACCTGACATAATATTGCTTTTATATCTCCTAGGGCCAGGTGCTGCCCTGCCGTTTTTTCTTCAAACTGAGTAATCCACTTCTGCCCTCCTTCGCATATACTGGCCAACTTCTGTATCAACCCCGTCAAATCCATAAAACTCCAGGGTGTATACTGTAAGGCTTTTCCTTTTACCATCAGCGGGTACTGCGCGTGTATGTGCGTTTCTCCTGCAGACCCTCTCCTTTGGGGCCAATATGCTTGATAGCGTTCTGGTTTTTTTATCCAATCCCTTAGTCTCATCATTGTGTCTATCCTTTCACTCTGTCCTGGGGTGCTTCCGCCGTCATTTCCTTCGATATCATTGCTCATCTCTTCGCCCTGAGTTTTATACAGTAAAACCAGATCATTGGTTGACCTGACCAGTTTCTCCATTTGTTGGGCTGTAGTTCTGTTCAAAGTTTCTTCCACCCCTTGTAGTTTTTTCAATTCTTCCACTTGCTGTTTCTTTAATTCATTAACCACATTTGCTATTTGTTCTGATTGTTCCTCAATATGTTTCACTTTTTCCCTTGTTTCTCGGTCTCGTTTAGCATGTTCTTCAAGTTGAGACACTCTTTCATCCATCTCGTCTTCTTCCAGCTTTGGATATGGGGTTATTGTGAACTCCCCTTCCAACTTTACTGTCTTTCCTTTGTCTTTCTTCTTGTCATCCCGTTGTCTGCTGTTACTTCGTCCTCTAGAACTGGTCCTTGATGTAGACCCTTCCTCTTCTTCCGAACTACTACTTTCTCTTCCTTCTTCTTCTGTATCTATATTCCCACGCTGCCATTCTTTTTCTCTTTTATTCTGTCCAGTGGGCCTAGGAGTGCTGGTACGGTATTTCTTGTTGCCTTCTCCCCATTCTATTTCATTATCGTTCTGGAGAACTTGTGAAGTTTCTTCATCCCTCTCTTTTTCCTGTTTATGCAGACTCCGTGCTCCTTCTGGTTCTTCCTCCCTTTGCTGTTCTGAGGGTTCTTTGCTTCTCTCCGCCTGGGCTCCCACGTGTTGACTCCTGACGTATTGCCTCATCATTTCCTCATGTTCCCGATCTCTTCCTTCAGGCACTTCCATGCTTGATTCCCACGCTCCCTTTTCTTCCATATTCCTTATTTCTTCCCTGTTTTCTCCATCGAACCTTCTTTCTGGTACAACTTTCTTTTGATATCCTTTAAACATGCCTTGTAACTCAACTTCAGTTGTCTCCCACTCCTCTTCCTTCTCTTCCTGTAACACGTATATCCCAGCCAGTGGGGCTTTTCTTCTTGGCTTCACTTGGGGTTGAAACCGAGGATTATAAGGAGGCGGGGGTTCGTGCTGCTTTTCCTCTTCACATGTTGGTGCTTCACTTCTACTTTCCCGTTCTTTCTCCATCCTCGCCTTTATTTTCCTCGTTATTTCCTCTTCCTTCCTTTCCTCGTCTTCCTTTTTCTCCTTTTCCTCCTTTTCTTTCTCGATTCTCTCTCTCTCTCTTCTGTCTCTCCCTTCCTTATGAAACCATTCCGCTATTTTTTCCTGCTTTGCGTATTTTTCCTTGGCCTTCTTTCCTTTTTTCTTTTCTCCCCATATTAGGACTCTATCCCTCATCTTTTGGCACCACTCTTCCTCAAACGTCCCTGTCTTTGGCCATTTCCATGCCCCACTGGTTTTCTCACTCCATCTTTTACAATAATGTCTTATATCTTTTTCATCTTTTTTATGTTTCTCAACTATGATCTCTAGTGCTGTTCTTCCCTCTTTTCCTGCTGCTGCCATTATTCAACCAAACGCTTTTCCTACCTTGTCTTGGTTGTTACGTTGCCACCTCTGTCTTTGTATTTTTCGTAGTCCGTGTTCCCCTCCGTTCCTCTTCCGGCCCAGTTCTCTATTGGCTCATACCACAATACACATATACACAGTTTAACATTTCACATTATGACAGTTAGATATATCAGTAAAAGAAAAGTTCCTTTTTGTTTACCAGGGGTTTTGCTATATCAGTGTCTTCAATAATCTTCTACATACATTTTTAATTATACATGTGCATCTGGGTATGCTTCCCTTCTTTTCCTGCTATAACTCTTTCCCTTTTTCCGGCAATACCCAGCCCTGGGCCCAGGAGTTTTATATCATACCCCACCAAGCAGTCACCACCTCTTGTGGCCGGTATCTGGGGTTGTGAGGCCTCACACCTGCCCAAGCAGACCTGACTCTCTCAGCGGTATCGCAGGTTTCCTTTTATCCTTTCTTTTTTCCTTATGTGTACATATTTCTTTTAAATTTTTCCTTAAAACTTGTTTTCCCTTTTTGTCCTTAGTCTATCACAAAATCTTCTTTCATTCTTTTCTCACACACTTTTCTTCTGCCGTGTTGCCTGATTTCTTTTATTATTATACCGGGCCCTTTTGGAGACCAACTGAGTCCTTCACCCAACCCACGGGGCTCGAGACAAGTGACAGCAAAAAATCTAAGACAGAGCTTTGTTTAAACAGGCGCCTGCTGTGCCTTCCCCTAGACGGCCTCTTGCCGTCCCTTGATCTCGAGTCCCACAGTCCGGGCTTTGGACGCTCGGGTCTTTGCCCAGTCCCTTCGTGGTCGCCAAAATGTAGGTCAAATTTTACCTACTTTCTTATTACCAATATAACAATTTAGAAAATATTGAATGTACTTACAATAGCTTCTCAGCAGAAACACTCAAAGTCTAAATCACCACACGGAACCAGTGAGTGAGAAAAGATGAAGGTCCAGCTTTATTGATTCCAGTTACCTGAGATCCAAACAGTTTGGGACGTCTCAAAAAGTGATCTAATATGCCTGGGACGGGGCTCCCTTTTTATACAATTCTTCTATGAGCCACCGCCCCTTCTTCTTATCTCATATACCATTATGCCAGAAGTTCCTCTTTTCCCAGGCCCCCTTATGTTTGTGTTCCTGCTTTAATTAGCAACCAATATATCACTCATTGTACATATTTCAACAACCAATATGTTTCGACATTTACTGTTTTCAGTTTCCCATATGTGCATTTTTCCCTTCCTTTCTCATACCATTATGTTTTTGTTTTACTCATTTTCCCACACCCTTATGATCCTCCTGGGTCTGAGTGGTTTTTTTAAAAACCCGTGGTACTTCCCAATCATGTCTCATTCGGTTCTTTCCTCTGAGCGGAGTGGAGTGTTTGTTATTCTTGGTTCTTTCCATTAAGGGGATTTTACTTATGGGTAAGTGTTGATTTTACTCTTCTCACGATCTTTATCTCTATAATTATAGCTTTTCCCTTCTGGGTGATTTATGGTCTTCCCCTTGTGGCTTATGTTACCCTATTGTGTGTTTATACAGCGCACCGTGCTAAGCTGGGATTTCTGTCCGCTGCTATGGAGGGGTTAGAGGGCCTAGATTTAGAATCTCGGTATCAGCTGTCACATCTCTTTGCTGACTTGGCTCTCCTTGTGGATGTTCTCCGCGTCCCTTCTTCTACCTCCACTTTTCCACCCCCTCTTCGTTATCGCCTCAGCCCTGCTGTCACTCTGGTGGATTCTTCTACTCAGACAGACCCTCTGTCATTCACTCCTTCTACTCATACTACTGACGGTTATCTGGCGGACGATGACATGGAACCGTTCCGATGTGACTCTGGCCCGCACACTCCTTACAACCCCACCAGCCCTGAATATTCTGATGATTCGTCTGGTCCTTCTCTCCTCCTTACACTGCTCCCTCTCCCTCCTATTCTCCTACCAGCCCCCCTTCACCTTAATAAATTGTTGTTTCTCTAATTTTGACTGTTCTGTGTGTTTTATTACGAATTATCCTATTTCTGTTTTATTGGTATTATGTTTTTACTTTATTTCAATCCAACAATGCTCATGTGATTTTCTATGAGCTTTTGATGGAAGACACTGGCCAGCATAGCCAGTGTAGAGGCCACCATTTTCTTGGTTTTCATCCCTGGTTGTCTAGTGGTAAGACCGGTGTTTAAGTTGTATAAACACAATCATACATATATAAACACAATCACGAACGACGCCCTCAGGAAACACAAGCACATGAATAAGGCAGGTAATCAAACTAAACCCAGCAACTGCCTTGAGATCACATTCACACTAACCACACCTGCCCGACTCAACTGCACCCCAGCATGTCAACTACATTATGAACAGTCTTATCAACAAAGTGCAGCATGTCAGAAGTGGGATTTGAACCCACACCTCCAGAAGAGACTGAAACCTTAACACAGCGCCTTAGACCACTCGACCATCCTGACTAAAAGACCCGAAAACTATGCAAAGGAAATTCCAAACTATGCAGGGGCATTTATTTAAACAAGCTCTCAGGAACAGCCCAATACCCCCTCATCAGAGGTGCAGCAAAGGAACCAAATGTCAGAAGTGGGATTTGAACCCACGCCTCCAGGGGAGACTGCGACCTGAACGCAGCGCCTTAGACCGCTCGGCCATCCTGACACACATAAGCTACAGTGTCGTGGACCATGCTCGGGTATAGCCAATACTTTCCAAATAAAGCACAATTAGATTACTTGAAATAGAAGCACTGATTTCATCAATAAGTGCTACGCTTTGGGGCAGTCTCATCTGTGTATTTGTCATTACTTACTTTGTGTGAGTCCTGCGATGTTTCTCGGCTGAAAGTCACCCTAATTGTAGCACATTTACTGCAGTTTTAAAGTAAGTGCTAGCAAGTTGGGGCATAAGCGTGAGCTGTTAGTTTGAAGGGGAAATCAGTGTCAGGTGTTTTCAGTCTATGGAATAACAATCAGGTGTGAGTGAGTACCATGTCTGATTTGAGGAACAGGGATCAGTCAAAGTCTGACCTTCACAACACATGTTTGTTAAAGTGTATCATGCTAGGCAAAAATTTTATTTGTGAGGATCTGGGAAAAGGCTTTCAGATGAGGTGGCCGTACCCTCCGGCGAACGGACTGGCAATCAGTTCCTAACGCATCCTAACGCAGTTCAAAGAGGTCCTAACAAAGTCCTAACACATTCCTAACAAAGTCCTAACACATTCCTAACAAAGTCCTAACAGTTCCTAACCCTCATGCACCGGGGCAAAACGGCCATTGGTCGAAGCGTAGTGACGTGGAAAATCACGTGATTAATAAACGAGAGAGAAGGAATTTGCAGGAGCCATTTTTCACGATCCTCGGAGAGTACACAGCGCTACACAGATATTCATATATATTTTATAAAGCTTTTTTTTAAGATTTTTTTTGTACCTTTGGATAGATTCGAGGTGAGTCTGATCATTAATTTAACTAAACTTATTGTTATAGGTGCTTTAATATTGACCTAAATATGAGGCCAGCCATTTATATTGTGCTATGAATGTACGGGCTGCTTTAAGTTATACTATATAGAATAATATTAACAATGACAGCAATAATGACGAATGGAATACAGAGTGGGACAGAGTGTCTGGTGTTTTAAAATGCCGCGAGAGAATTCGCTTTTTTCTGATGGATGAGCAAACGCCATCCAAACCGATGAAAACTCCTGCCTAGAATTTCATTTAAACTCATTTGGTTGTATCATAAGTAAAGGTGAACAGTTGGGAGAAAAAAAAAGTCGGTTAATGTGTTAATGAGGGACACGCTTGTGGTTGTGTGCACGGAGTTTGCATGCATGCTCATGTTGCGTTTAGCGGTTTCTTCTTCTTCTTCAAAATTGCACCTTGAGAAAAATCTAGTGCATTTCTGGGCAAACCTTAGCCAATTTTCGTAGAAGAGAGTGCCCAGTACTGCCCCGTTAGTGCACGGTCCTGCTCCCCCGGAGACACACCTCTCTCTCGGCTCCTCTGTACAGTGAGGGGCAGAGAGGAGCAGCTCATTCATCCACTTCAAACTTTCTCTCCGAGTGATCATTTTACAGATAGCCGAAAACACAGCACAGCCGCTGTATTTAAATTATCATCTAGTAACTGGAAAAGGCAGCATATAAAATGTGCTTGTGTTTTATTTTTATTATATTGTTATTATATTGTTGTTATTATTATTATTGTTATTATTACTTAAATAAAGAATATGTTTGAATTACATCTTGTAGATTCCTTGAAAACAAAAACAATTGTGCTTGAAAAGTTTTTGAATGTCCTGGAATTTCAATATGAAGCACCCCTTCCAGCGTGTCCCCCGCCTTGTGCCCCAAGCCCCTGGGATAGACTCCAGGCTCCATGCGACACGGTGTAGGATAAGCAATACAGAAAATGGATGGACGTGTCAAAATATTTTATTCAAACAGTAAAAGAGAAATCTCCTCAGTGTTAACCGATTCACGTTATAGTTTACTTTATCATTGATACTGCTTTTAGATAACTAAAAACTTTTAGCACTCTTTAGTTTAGTTTAAACATTATTATCTATTCTATTTACAATGTAAGATTGTATTTGATGCTGACATAAAATAAATTCATACATAATTAGGTAACCGTCCATGTACATAAAGAAACATGAATTATAGAATTATATTCATGTCATCACTAACCTAAAAATGAGCTCAAGTTGACTGATATTTAGCCTGTTGTTTCACATTTGCAGACATGACGAAAACCGGCAAACCGGACGTGTACTGGTATGACATCCTTTGCAAGTATGCCCAAGGGAAGTACCACTTCACAACAGGCAAGAAGCCAGGAGCAAAGAAGTGGAAGGCTGCGTTGCACAGTATTGATAACTGTCCATCACACAAGCAGACCCGTATTTACGACATGTTTGGGAAAATAATCCCTTGCAAATGCGGTTATCACAAGGTATGTAATGATAAACATGATCATTTTACCTGTGCTGGTGACCATTGCCATATAAAGGTAATATTACTATATTTCTTCCAGTATGTACATTTTCATAACAGAAGCATGTTCATTATTTATGTTTGTATTGTGTCAATAAAAAAAGAGTAATGTTGTTTGAAACGCTGGAAATATTTTCAGACCTAGGGAGAAACTAACACTTTTTCCAGTCTGCTCAACAGACAGGGAATCAGCCTGAGCAGCCAGCCCCACAGACCAGTACAGTCGTGCAGCCAGTCCCACAGACCAGTACAGTCGTGCAGCCAGTCCCACAGACCAGTACAGTCGTGCAGCCAGTCCCACAGACCAGTACAGTCGTGCAGCCAGTCCCACAGACCAGTACAGTCGTGCAGCCAGTCCCACGGACCAGTACAGTCGTGCAGCCAGTCCCACAGACCAGTACAGTCGTGCAGCCAGCCCCACAGACCAGTACAGTCGTGCAGCCAGTTCCACACACCAGTACAGGAAAGACAGGAAAGCAGCCAGTGCCACACACCAGTACAGGAAAGACAGGAAAGCAGCCAGTGCCACACACCAGTACAGGGAAGCCGCCAGTGCCACAGTTCAGTATAGGAAAGCAGTCGGCTTCACAGACCAGTACTCGGGCTAATGAATCGAATGTAATCAAGTGCGGTCTATGTGGCAAAGAAGTCAACGTGGAGGATTATACTGAACACCTGTCGGACTACCATACCCAAGAGTGTTGTGACCGTTGTGGCGCAAACGTCTGGGGTGCACTTGGACTGCTTCAGCATATTGAAAAACACCATCATTTGAGTAGTTTTGCAGACGGCAGAAAAACTGTGGATCCAACTACAGCTCCTCCCACATCATCATTTGTGATTCATCCTGTAGCTGCACAAGCACATCCATCAGTTGCTGCTGACACAAACAAACCCATTTACACCCAAGGAGCTCCAAAAAGTTTACCCCACACACCATCCACAACACCCCTTTACCCTGAGGCCTCCTGAAATAAATTGGGGGGAGTTTTCTCCCCAAGCAATTCAGTAGAGTCATTAAACCAGCAGACCAGAAATGGATTTCACAGTGTCTTTATGACAGCAATGGACAGTTGAAACAACAATTTTCACATAACTGGTTTCATCCACCAACACCTTGCAAGCCCACAACTTCCCCTCCTGATCCAGATAGCTACTTTAGACAGCGCATGTTTTTGTGGGCACCAATGCGCATGTGGGGCATTCCGTTGAAATGCACGCAGTGCGATAGGAAGATGCACCACTCGGGAATCTACACAAAAGTGAGGGAAGTCATTGATATTGACTCCAGATACTACCTAATTGGAGCAGACTACCCTCGCTGCAGTAAGTGCATGGTTCCTGTCTGCCCTTGGAGTATGGAGATTCTCAGGCAACTAGATCCTTCCCATAGAAACAAATTCCCGGCTGTTCTCACCACTCAGCTTGCTCTGGACAGGAAATGTGTAACTTTGCTGAAGCCACGAACTGTAGGAAACAGCTCAAGTTACTTGCAGCAAGCGATTCATGAGCTTCACAGTGAGGAGTGGGCAAGACGGAGCATAAACTACCTGTCAGATTGTGAGCTTCAAAAAGAGAAGTGCCTTGACCAAGTCACAGACAATTTATCAGCGTCCACCAACCGTTTTGCCCCCTACCCCTGGCACAGTGGTTTGAGACAGTACATGCCAACGAGATCCTGGGTCATCTTGACGAGTTGAAAGGTGTCACGTCAACATACGGTAGAATCCTGAAGCTTGATTCTACAAAGAAGGTAAGTGTGTGTGTGTGTGTGTGTGTGTAGGCAAATATATGTTAACTTCAATTGATTTTCAATAATTGTTATATTAATATGTATGTTTACATATTTATATAGATCACCAAAAACTTGCTGGTGGCGTGCGGACACGGCTACGTGGATGACCAATATTGGTAACGAGTTTGGGCAAGTCCTGAACTGTGTTTTAACAACTGGTGAGGGAGCGGGTCTAGATGACTTATGTCAAGGTATCGCAAGCGCTACAGGGATGCTGATGAGCCAGAGCCAGATGTCATTTATGTTGACAGGGATTGCTGCAGTGAGACAGGTGTGTGACCTTCAATCTTCTCCTACCAGGAATTTTCACTTTTTTTTCACCCCAAAATGAATGATGTTGCAAAAGACATTCTCAAAATTTGTGGTGATATTTGTTTCATTACCACCAATGATCATTATGTAATTGGTGTTAGCACTTGCACAGATCAATATTATTAATGTCAGGTCTGAGCTGATCATAACTAAAACCACGTATTCACTATAGAAGTTTCCATGACTTTATAGGATTTTGTTAATTACCATGACTTTGTCAATCCTGGAAATCACATATTTAAACCTTCCCTGATACTTCCAGTTTTCCATGAATGTGGGAACCCTGAACCTGGGCTCTCATAGCCTTGAAATATAAGAAAATGCATAAATGCTTTCCTTGTCTTTCACTGGTACAGGTGTAACACCAGTTCTTACCTGGTTTTGACCATGGAAAGTCAAAGTGAGACTTGATGTTTTCCACTTTATGAGGAGATTCACTACTGGTCTTACAACAGAGCACCATCCACTGTATGGTACTTTTTGCTCCAAGTTGTCCAGCTGTATTTTTGAATGGGACAAGGATGACATCCGACATCTTAAAGAGGCAAAGAAATCAGAGCTTTTAAAACAACATGGAGGTCATATTCCAACAGAAGCCCAAATTATGTCCAGCATCAGCTCCAGTGAGCTGGCCAAGCACTGCAGGAGGAGGACCTGTGGGGTTAAAGAAACCCACACAATGATACAAGAACTGTTGGACTGCATGTGGGAACTGACTGACACCACGGGTTCACGCCTGCGTAAATCCAGCTAGCATGACACGGTGGTGGGAGGTTCAACAAAAGCACTTGCCATGCATCCAAGATCCACCCGGTGTTCAGCTTTACACCAAAATGGGCTTTGGGTTACAGAAGGGAGACAAGGTCCTGGATGTTCTGAGGTGTG
Source organism: Ameiurus melas (assembly GCA_012411365.1). Lineage (NCBI taxonomy): Eukaryota > Metazoa > Chordata > Actinopteri > Siluriformes > Ictaluridae > Ameiurus > Ameiurus melas. The sequence continues at coordinate 1,751,040 of JAAGNN010000030.1, read as the reverse complement.
GCAGAGGGTCCTCTTCTCTGGAAAGCTTTCATCGCCACAGCAATAGTCAATTAACTAATTACATATAACTAGATGGAACATCAACCGAGCTTATCAAGCTGTGGATAGGAGTGGTACATCACAAACTAAAATCTATGATGTGCGTTTGATGTCTCACTTGAACGTCCTCAGCAACAGAGTCCTCGAATGTGCACTCCTGCCAGAATTCATACCCCCTGGGAAACCCACCGGTAACACTCAACACAAAATTTGTGCTGTTTAGAAGCTGGACTACAATGCATACTGGCAATATGACCGACTGCAACAAGTGATACCATAACAGTGATATATGATGTGTCCGAATGTTACGTTGAATGCATTTCGTTTAGGTTTGCGTTCTTCTGTCTGTGTGATTTTATTTTCTTAATTGATTAAATTTTTTGTGAGTGATTAAACTAATGTCAAATAACTGAGTATTCATTAACAGCGCTACATTCAATAAATATGCCAGGCTTGTTACTTCACTCTGATCTATTCCTCTCAATTCAGAATGTTTTATGGTTCTTTATGGCAGGTGAGCGTATAGCTGTGGAGTACTTGCTGGCACAGTCTGACAGGGGAGACCTGCTGGTTCCGCTGCAGCACGGTGAAATGGGTATCGCTTTGCCAGAGATGCAGGTTGAAAGCCAGGAGGATGAGACACATCCAGATGTCACAATATGTGATCCGGCTGATCTCAGTTTCAACACTTCACACCCCCCCAGCTGTCTTAACACGCATGTTGATTCATTCAACTCATCATCTCAGGTAATGTGACACTTTTCTGATTTTCAGTCAGTAAAATTACCTATGAAAAATTACTTTACAGGTGCTATGAATGAGTTGTTGTGTGATTAATCTACAAGTAATCATTTTTTATAACCCGAGTTCTCTCTCTCACATGTTTACAACTAAATAATCTAGGAAACCAGTGTTGCAAGTGATGGCTCTCACTTTCCTGACAGTGACATTGAGGACATTAGCTCTGTGTGTCCCGCCCATCAGCGCCCGGTAAAGTGGCTAACACTTGATCATTTGTGAATTGTGAAGAATAGTTTATCACAGAACTGTTACTGAAATAACTTTTATAATTTAGGATTTGGTTTTTTGTGTGTCCATCTACTTTTTCAGGATGGTCGGTGTGATTCAAGGGTGTTCCTGGATGGGAGGCAGTGGATAACTTGGCAGAGTACCTTGTTGGTCTCAACCGCACTATAACTGCTTTGTCAACCACTGAGATATCTCAGATTGTGAGGTTGTATTCTTGTCTGCATGCCATTGACCAGTCTCCAACTAAATATTCGCTTAAATGTAAGAAGAAGACCTTGCCAGGACCTTGGAGAGCTTCCCGGAAGAGAAGTGGCTCGGCACCTGGTCAGCAAGCAGCTGAGAGGTGAATTAAACTTTAGTGGATGCACACATTTTGTAATTTACAAATATAATTAGTATGATCCATTTTATCTCATTAAACAACAGTTAATTCAATTTGGTTGGCTGGGAGGCATTTTAAGAATGCTGATATTTAGCTGGTAACAGCACTGGGACTTTTCATTGTATCAATGTTCACTTTGTGCGTATTTGTGGCTTTCATAACTGGCAATATTGTGTCAAAATATATGTTACTCAATATTAACTTCTTGTTTATAGAACTTTTGTATAAAAGCAATGTCACATGAGCATGGGTGTTGTTCTGAATATCAGAATGGTTGTGATTACCTGTGGCCCTTGGCCTGTGGCTGAATCACAGCTGTATGATATTCTGGAACAGCAGCAGAATATTGATTACTTTCTTCTTCTTTTTTATTCACAGACTGTTCATGACTCATGGCCAGGCTGCCCAGAGACCTGATGTAAACAGGGTTTCGGAATGTGTTGCCATCAGGCTTCTGAAAGAATATCGGGAAGCCAGAAATAGGCCAAAAGATAACAAGGGGAAAACCTTTCCCATTCCCCAGGCAATTGTCATGACATACAGTCACATCAAACAGCTGCTTGAAGACTGCAGAGAGTTACTGGACCAGACCAACTTAGTGCTAGTAACAATAAACAACACCACAGTCTCTTCTTGGTGAGATGTGTTTTGGCTTCCTTGATTCATTTCAATTGTAAAACATTTGTGATATATTTGTATGAACAATATACAGAAATAAAAATTAACTGCATGTTCATTCTATTGAGAACATCTTATGCAATTCAGTTCAATTACTAAAACTGTCTAATCCGTCCCCACCCACAGGCTGCTTGACCGAAAAAAGAGAACTGACCGGGACTCCTTGCTGCAAGGAGTGCAGCTTCCTCAGCAGGTAAATCCGGCAAAGGATTCCCTGCCAAATGCTAGGAGTCTCCCATCTTCACCTGTGGAGCATGGACATGCAGTCATGGAGTTCAAGGAGCCTGAAAACCATGAGGGTGAGGCAATGATTCGCCGACGTCACTGTGGCAGAACTGGGACTGCAGGGTCTTCCACCATGCACACACACACTGGGGTAGGACATCTTTACTGGCCTGGGACACAGAATTGTCCTGAGTGGGATTCCGGCAGGGTCAGTTCTTCTGGCTGGTCACCCTATCCACAGGGACAACCACCAAATCCAGCACCACTCTCTCAGGCATGGCCGCCCTATCCACGGGACAACCACCAAATCCAGCACCACTCTCTCAGGCGGCACGCCCTCCATCCACCGGGACAACCACCAAATCCAGCGCCACTCTCTCAGGCATGGCCGCCCTATCCACCGGACAACCACCAAATCCAGCGCCACTCTCTCAGGCATGGCCGCCCCTATCCACCGGACAACCACCAAATCCAGCGCCACTCTCTCAGGCATGCGGCCCTATCCACGGGACAACCACCAAATCCAGCGCCACTCTCTCAGGCATGGCCGCCCTATCCACTGGGACAACCACCAAATCCAGCGCCACTCTCTCAGGGATGGTCGACCTATCCACAGGGACAACCGTCAGCTCCTATCTTGGCAGCACCCTCTCGGAATCGTCACCGTGAGTGGAGACTGCGAAAGACAGTACTTGAGGATCAGGAGCGTGTGGCTAAAGGGGAACCGCCTAAAAAGCGGCACTACAACGAAGGCTACCACTATCAGTGTAAAGACTGTGGTCAAGCAAAAAACAAACTTTCTGGCCATACCCAGTTGAGAGGGAAATGGTACTGTCCCGAATCTGGGCAAACCATCACAGAGTGGAAAGCCACCCTTTAAAACTGACTTTGTGTGCCACTTTGTTCAATAACTAATTTTTTATATGTTACTAATGTTTATACGTTACTGATTTTTATATGTTACTGATGTTTATACGTTACTGATGTTTATATGTTACTGATGTTTATACATTACTGATGTTTATATGTTACTGATGTTTATACGTTACTGATGTTTATATGTTACTGATGTTTATACATTACTGATGTTTATATGTTACTGATGTTTATACATTACTGATTTTTATATGTTACTGATGTTTATACGTTACTGATGTTTATATGTTTCTGATGTTTATACATTACTGATGTTTATATGTTACTGATGTTTATACGTTACTGATGTTTATATGTTACTGATGTTTATACATTACTGATGTTTATATGTTACTGATGTTTATACATTACTGATTTTTATATGTTACTGATGTTTATACGTTACTGATGTTTATATATTACTGATGTTTATACATTACTGATGTTTATATGTTACTGATGTTTATACGTTACTGATGTTTATATGTTACTAATGTTTATACGTTACTGATGTTTATACGTTACTGATGTTTATACGTTACTGATGTTTGTATGTTAAATCTGAGCTTATGTAATAAAGAGGATTTGGGAAAACAAGTGTGTCTTTCATGTTGATCAAGTATTATTGGTATATCTGTTAGGGATGAGCTTGTGGGGAATTTAACTGTGACATCCTGGAGAAAATGACGTAAAAACAAGTTAAGATAATTTTTAACTGTTATTAACTGTCATTTTTGAGAACACTAGGATGGATAGATAACATTTTCACTCCTCCCTCTTTCCCTCCCTCTTTCCCCCTTTCCCCTTTTCCCCCATGCCTAGCAGTCCCTTTTGCCCTGTTTTTGGTGAGTGGTTAAGGCGATGGACTAGAAATCCATTGGGGTCTCCCCCGCGCAGGTTCAAATCCTGCCAACTACGTCTGAAGTTTGGTTTGCCTTTCAGACAGGCCAGTACTGGGATAGCAATAGTGACAATCTTCCTCAATACTGTGCATTAATTGCTGTTCACAGTTGTTACATACCTGCATGAGAATTTGCCAATTGAACAAATGGAATGCTTTTCATTCTGAGTCCGTGCATTAAAGGAAGAAAAAAAAAACAGTTGAGAAAAAGGGAGAAAAATGTATTCATATTTCATATAATTGCTGTTACTGAAAGGTATCAAAGGTTTCAGAAAATCACATTAAAACTGAAGTATATGTGGAAACAATTGGGGTAACACCCAGAGATACATTGCAGCAGTCACAGAAGACAGTAAAGTCAAATACACAGATGAGACGCCCCCAACGAGAAGCACTCATGTATGTATTGTAAATCAAGTTGCTCCTATTTGAAGTAATCGAATTGTGATTTCTTTTTGAAAGTATTGGATGTTGTCCAAACTGTTTAACGTTTAATACATTGTAAACAAAATATGGTATCTTTAGTTGCTTGAATCACCCAACAATCACCCCAACAAATAGTACTTACCATTCAGGAAGGTCAGAGCGTTTTTTTTTCATTGATAGGATATCAACGGTGACAATAAGACAGAGAGGTGGTCTACTTCTTTGCATCTTCTCCTGCCATGTTTACCACAACAAATGTAATCTCTGCATGCCTGCTTCCTAGAAGTTGTCCACTGAGAGTTTACCAGTGACCACTTTTTCATTCTGAGGGGCCTGAGTCAAGTGATGTTCATTGCAATGCTTGGAGTCTGATCATAAATTGAGATGATTCACAGTCCAACCCACAGAAGCCAATGTGACAATAGAAGTGATGATGGCAGATCACTCCCTGTGAATGAACCAGGTGATTCACACGTTGACAGGCAGTTATCACGTCTAGGTTGAGAGTAGGTACACAGCCAAATGATGCTCTCACTGATGTATTAAAAGTATTGCTCTAAGAGATTTCAACACATGTTTCACTAAGCATATGTGCAAGAATTTTAATAGATATTTATAAAGAGAAACACTTTAGTTAGAATCTCAACAACAATGAATGTGATTATAGTTTCACACTCCACATTTGTGGTGTCCAAATTCACTGAAAGTTGCCCCAGCTTGTTAGCACTTACTTGAAAACTGCAGTAAATGTGCTACAATTAGGGTGACTTTCGCGCGGAAACATCGCAGGACTCACACAAAGTAAGTAATGTCAAATACACAGCTGAGACTGCCCCAAAGAGTAGCACTTATTGATGAAATCAGTGCTTCTATTTCCTGTAATGTAATGGTGTTTAATTTGGACAGTATTGTCTGTCAAACTACGAATGAGAACTTGCATTAAACCTGCATTAAAAGTCTCTTTTGATTCAAATCCAGACTGAGCACAGCTAGATTGGCAGTCCATCAACTTAACCTATTGCTGACATAACTCACAGTTATGAAATTACATGCCAGTCTGTGGGAGTCTGTGGAGAATAAAGGAGGATGTGATGCACATTGTTTGCCATTGCAATTCTATCGTTTCTCCACTCCACACTTGTTCTGTCTCATGGATCTGTCCAGAGCCTGTCACCTGTAGGCCTTGTAATGTGTGTGAGACAGACTGCACCCAAGCCAGAGGTTGTTGTAAAGTGGAGGCAAAACAACCTGTCTGCGGTGAGGTGGGACTCAACCCACGCGGTAGAGCACAATGGATTAGCAGTCCACGCTTAACCTCCGGCCACCCTCATCCGAAAGCCTTTTCCCAGATCCTCACAAATAAAATTTTTGCCTAGCATGATACACTTTAACAAACATGTGTTGTGAAGGTCAGACTTGACTGATCCCTGTTCCTCAAATCAGACATGGTACTCACTCACACCTGATTGTTATGCCATAGACTGAAAACACCTGACACTGATTTCCCCTTCAAACTAACAGCTCACGCTTATGCCTCAACTTGCTAGCACTTACTTTAAAACTGCAGTAAATGTGCTACAATTAGGTGACTTTCAGCCGAGAAACATCGTAGGACTCACACAAAGTAAGTAATGACAAATACACAGATGAGACTGC